>VCRD01001931.1:66630-105565 GCA_006783055.1 Trinorchestia longiramus
TTCATTGGGGTACTTAAAGTCAAAAGTATACATTAATAGGCCTCGTACTTTGGAACATTTGAAAGAGAGCATTTCTCAAGAGATTCCCAACATTCCTCCCGAGATGCTAAGAAAAGTGATGGATTGTTACGAAAAGAATGCGCATGTGCATAAACCAACATGGTGGACATTTAGATGATATCCTATTTAAATAAAACTTCCAAAACCCTTTCTTTCGTTTGCAATTTACCCGAAGTTTCTATCTCAGGTAGTTTTTGCATAAATTAATTCTAAATATATCATGTGACTTTTACCACACCCTTTACAAGACTCCCGTGAAATACGGACACAGCAACGGGGACACAGAAGTCATTTAGTCAGGACACTCTTGAAGAAAGTCAAGTATCCACGGTATGTTAAAGAGAACAAGTATCAACAAGGAAGTTGAAACTACAGGGTGCGGCAACCAAATTTCATTTTTTCAGAGGAAGTTCCTGAAAAAAAGAAAGTTTTGTTGCTGTACCCTGTATTTGAGGAGCGCTAAGTCCTCGGTGCAACTAACCTGTTTGAACTCAGCAGAGGCGTCCTTGTCAATGGCGGTGACGGTCATGATAAGGGAGTGATTATCACTGTTCTCACTGATGACACCGCTGTATGGGTGCTGCAGCAGGGGCACCTCATCGTTCACGTCCACGACACGTACGGTGAGCGAATGGTCGATGCGAGCATTCGAATTCTGATGGCATTAATGTAGCAAGGAAGACGGATTAATATACGGTATTTGATATTCACTGGATGTTTAATCAAGAATTCTTGAGATATGCGGATTGAAGGCGATAATACAGGGTGTCTCAAAAAAATGTACTCACCCTTTAACCGTTGCTAACATGCTGTCTTTTTTGTGTTGCAGGTGTGAGGTTCGAACCTTTGCGAACATGATTCTTTAATCACATTTAATCATGTTCGCAAAGGTTCGAACCTCACACCTGCAACACAAAGAAGACAGCATGTTAGCAACGGTTAAAGGGTGAGTACATTTTTTTGAGACACCCTGTATGAACAGGGTAAATAAATTACAATTTGAAGGATTATTTTACCAACCCAGGAAATTCAGGAGATGAAATAAAAGCGCATTAATATTCCGAGAATATTAAAAACATCAGAATCCGAAGAAAATGAAGAAAAATGTTAGAACAATATTAGAACAAATCGTAATTTTAAAATTACGAGGTTGCTCCGCAGGATACTACTGTCGGCGTAACTAACAAACGAACCAAGTATTCATACTCATAAAATAAAAATCATAGTGTATTTATTTATTTAAAACTAAATATATTTTCTACTCTCTCACCGCTGAATTAGAAAAGGGAAATTAATTTCAAACACGCCATTACTCAGGAGCTGAAATAAAGTGTTTGTCTTAGGTTAAGTATTGACTTCTCAATGGCACGAGTACATTTTAAAAATTATATTGTAGATACCAAATTACTATTGTGGATGCCAGAATACTTTGAAATACGAGAATATTTCGTTGATAGCTTTCTTCTCTTTAACCTGACATTGTTTTTGAATGCGAACGATTGATAAATTATGAACCCACAACATAAATAAGCTTTTAACTGTTACCCAAAACTCGTTCACGAGTACGTAGAGGAGAATGAAATTACTCATGTTTAAAATGAACAAAATGCTTGAAGATTACATGAAATTGTTCATGTATAAAATGAACAAAATGTGTGAAGATTAAATGAAATCGCTTATGTTTAAAATTAATTTGCTTGAAGATTACATGAAATTGCTCGTATTTAAAATGAACATAATGCTTGGCGACTAATTAGAAATAGTGACGCTGGTTCAGTGTCTCCTTTGCTTGCTCACAAGGATACGGTCAAAAAATTACATGGAGTAACAATAAATCAAGCAATTCCCTTCCTTTGTACCTGATTAAGAAATATTTGAAAACGTTTTCAAGAAAATAACGATACTTGCTATACCTTCAGTAATATTTACAGGAGACAACTATACGCAAATAATTTGCAGGAGCTTCTTAAGAACTTTTCAACAATATGCTTCAGGGATAGAATAATATTAATGATAACAGTTTCAGCAATACCCCCAATGAAAGAATACTACTAATAATAATAGTTTCAGCAATATCCGCATTGATATAATAATAATGATAACACGATTTGCAATAAATTTTCAGCAAAAGCACCTGTTATGGAACAATATAAATAATAACAAAACTCAAAACCGACTTCTAAAAAAAAAAATCCCATAAAATTCTCGAAAAAATCCTCAAAGTTCACGGCAACTCATTACTGGGCTTATAGTACAGGTAAAAATTTTAGTCATTTTGAAAATTTATGTTTAAAACACAAAAGAAGTAAGCGACGTCACTGAAGAATGTAGCGTAACAATTGGCCATTATTGCGCTTATGAAGGAGCTAGTAAACCCGTCGTTACTTGCATAAGCCTGTGGGTCGTCTTGGATATTCAATTCTATTTTAAAAGCCCGGGACTTCGGTTGTTAAAATACCAGTTTGTTCGCCCCTTTATGGAGCTACCTCATAGAAAAGGAGATATTGGAAATAAGTGTACAATGAAATAATGAATCTGCTCACTGAACCATTGAAGTCCTGTTACTTCTTTTGTTACTCTCAGATGCACAGTCTTGTAAAAGAAAAAAGTGAAAGCGAGGATAATTTTTTATGGTTGACATTGGGAAGGACGGCCAGCAAGAAGAAAAGTGCAGCTTCGAGTGTGTAACACAATACGATTTATTTTCAACGCAATCAAAAAAACGACCAAAGCATATAATTGGATACAAATTTTTACTAATCATGATTTTGATTTCACAGTTTACGATAAGAAGTGCAGTCCGGAGAGACCATGAAATAGAAGGAATAATCAGAAAATTATAGCAAACCCACCTTGAATTTTGCATTACGATTTGGGATAAAATCTGTGGGTTTCAGAGAGGAAAAATGGGAAGAACAATAATTCGACATAAACCGTATACCTATTGTTATTTTGGCTGCACGGTTTAGACTTTAGAAGAACGATTCTAGACTTCAGAAAGTTAAAAATGGAAGGAATACTTGGATACAACAGTGCGAGCATTGGACTTAGCGAACGATTCATAATTTTTAGAGCACGGTTTGGGACGAAGTGCACAAATGGAAGAAGCAACTCACGGACACTTGCACGATGAGCTTGTAGGAGGTGATCTCCTCGTAGTCCAGGTTGGCAAGGGACACGTAGATGATGGCACCTACGGTAGCCGTCGGACAGCTAGTGCTCTCGTCTTTTCTGAAAGGGCAATACTCAATGCGATAGGGCTTGCGATACAAAGTGAAGAGTATAGAATATGGTAGGTACTTACAAGTCCAAGTACTCCCAAGTGCAGAGTAAACAGAGAGTTTTATGATAACCATACGCTGGACCACGGCCGATTCTTCAAAATAATGTTAGACATAATTTTGACAAAGGACTCAGTTTTGTGGTAACTAATATGAACCCCATAGAGAGTTGATTAGGACCCTATGGACTACAAATTCCATGGGTTGCTTATAACTAAAACATGTTCAATACATGTAACATGGTTGCGAACGGTACTACAACCAGGCCCAATTCCAGTTCTGAAAAGAATGGGTACCATGACAATGCTTTCAGAGAGAAGGATTAATCAACTCGAAAGTATTTCAATTCTTGCCCAAAGAATCAATCAGAATGAAACAGTTTACCAACTCTGCATCGCACAACGCATAGGTCACGGCACGACCTGGACCTGCTTTCTTATGACCAAAAAGTGTCATTCCACAGCCATCACGCATACACCATAATACATACCACTGCCATCACGCGTATACCCAAGTACAAGAAGTTTCTTTTCGGAGGAAGAATTAGGCTCATGAATATATCTTTTACTTTTTATTTATTAGCATGCAAGCTTGCCTCATAAACTAGTTTTGTGATTTATAAAAAATATATAGATGATACGCAGAAGCGAGTTTCCCAGCAATCAATAGAAAGCTCGAACGGGAACGACACTTCCAATTCCAATTTAATGGGGCCATCAGGTTTCTAAGCATATATTCTTTCGTTGGGTTGAATTGTCGAAAGTCTCAGGATGGCGCTAGTACAACAGTTTGAAAAAGGTATGAAGACAGAAATAAAATAAAAGAAACCGCTCACACAGCGACCAAAAGTTTGAGCTAATAGGCTTAAAAGTAATTACATTTTTAACTTGCAGTATTCAAATGGAAAACTGCTTTTATTTTTCGAATACGACCATTTTTAGTCGTATAATATTTGAAGTAGAGATTCATCACGCACCAATGAAAATATTGAGCATATAATGAAGAAGAGGACTAACCTGATGTCGAAAGTTCCGTCCCCATTCACGGCAGGGGAGTTGCCTGCCACGATGGTGAAGTAAACGTCGTTCACGTTGTCTGTGTTTGACCTAGAGGGTGACGAGGAAACAATGGTATTTAAGATGAAAAAGTTCCTGGACTGCAACACTGCGATCAGAACGAGATTACTTTAGGTAGCTACGTCAGGCAGGTGAAACATGTACTAGCAACTACAAAAATCAAAGATTAAAACTGCAACGTAGTAGTGTGTGCACAACTCCAGTTCGAGGAATAACGTTATTTGTTTCTATTTCAGGTAAACAATCGGGAAGTTGAGTACGAAGAAAAACAGAGTCAAATATTGATGCCTTTTATCAAGATTGCTTTTATCGAATATCGAATAACAAGAGATAGCGGCAACTGACTGATTTCTAAATTGCAATTTTCCAAGCATTGCCTGTAATAAATTAAAGTTTCAATAAGATTAGAATTCAAATATTGACTTTGGCAAGAGCAGTGGCAAAGTGTTTCTTTCAACGAAATATCTGTTAATATTGTAGGAAAAGACTTGCAATGATGATTGATGTAATCCCAAACTGAAATAATTCAATTAGGTCAGTATTTACGAGGTAAATAATACAACATAATATACTACGTAATAATCACGAAAAAATAAAGCAAATGTAGAATGATGCGTAATTGTAGAACTGATAGACTAGTTAATAGAATTAAAGTATATTGAGATTGAGTGCTGCAGCTTTTTAGCAGTCCATTTGTGCTGAGATTTAGCGAGTGATTCAATTACAGGCCTGGGAAGCAAATTTACCGAATTTCTTCGTTCAATTGTGTGGTGCTTCCGATCCAAAGTAGATAAACTATTTCAGATTAAGATTCATGTCATAAAAACAGTTACTTTTCAGTATTCGTAAATTACTTGTGTCTCACAATATGCTAGAGGGCACATCTCATAGTACACTAGAGGGTAGCTATGAATTAACTTGAACGCACCTGTAGCAGGAAGAAACAGACAAACTGAAGTTTTTTTTGGTGTTTAACGACCAGAAACGTTTCATACTTGTACTTCACGGGAAAATAATAGATTTTTTGTATTCTCAAATACATACCTCTCATAGTACTCCAGGAGGTAGCTATGAATCAACTTGAACACACCTAACCTTTAATACAAAAAAAACACGTATTTGATATTCAAGGACCAGGGAAAACTCACGTAGCGCAGAGTTGGAGCACCGGCGTTCCGACGGTGGCATTTTCGAGCACCTGAGGACTGGGGTCCCTCTCTACGACGGACGGTGCCATCTGGTCTGAGGTGACGACGTTGATGCGGACCTGGGCAGCGCCTGAGAGCCGTGGGGTCCCCTGGTCCGTTGCCAGCGCCATCAGCGGAAACGTCTTCACGTTTGCCTTTGAACGAGAACGCATATATAAGTTAGAAGAACGGTGAACACAGCGAGTTACAGGAAACTGATGCTCGGATGTCTGTTCTGCGATCGTGTGTGAAGAGGAACTTAATTTTCTGTTTTCGAAATAGAGAAATAATAACATAGAATAGAATGTGGTAACAGAAACGAGCCGTTTGGTCCATTCTTGGTCTGCTACCAAGTTCCATGCCGTCTATGCTACCCAAGTCCCATGCCGTCTATTCATACATAATTTTAAACATTTGTCCATGTAGAGCAGTGGTTCCCAATCTGTGGTACGCATACCACTAGTGGTACGCGAGGGCCATCCAGGTGGTACGCGAACACTTTCGGGGTTATGAACAATTTTTATTTTGTTATATTTTACTTCACAAAATGTTTACTGCCTAACATAGGGTAATCTGGCAACGATTAATATTTAGCAAATCTTAGTTGATTTGCGTGTTCAACTTGTACAATTATGGAACTAAAGTGATATCTGATCGAATTCAGTTTCTCTGGAACCAGGCGGTACGCGGCAACTGTACGGGACCTCCAAGTGGTACTTGATCACAAAAAGTTTGGGAACCACTGATATAGAGTCTAGCCGACAATGGACCCCCTGATACACGGTGCAACTACTCTCGATAGGTACGGAATTTGCTCACTGGCAACACTCAACGAGTGATGATTCATGATCAAGCCAGTGATCTGACGCATGTAACATCAGAGGTCTCCCAAGGGAACGCTTTATGTCCGCTTCTCTTCATCATCTACATCAACGACAATGACTTTCACAATGTTCATTGAACGAGACAGTAACTATTCAATCATACCTCAACCGTCTACTCCAATGGAGCGAAGCCTATCAAATGAGTTTAACATAGATTTAAGTACTAATGAACGAAACAAGAACAATAAACTCACCATGTTCTCAGACATCGGTTTGATGAGTTTTATGTATCCTGTGTTGGGGTCGATTATGAAGTAGTCGTCCCCGCCAGTGATACTGTAAACAATCTCAGCGTTGATGCCTGAGTCTGCATCAGACGCAGTCACGCGCAGGAGGTTCACATGAGTTTCGCTGTCCACTGGGATGTCTTGCACGTATTCCTGATGAAATGGTTCACGTATTCGTCATGAGACAGGGATGTGAACCATCATTGATGTTAACTATGATCTAATAACTTATAATTTTAGATACTGGTGCGGTATGCGCCAGCCATTATATCGTATGTATATGACTAGATCAAAAAGTAAGCCACATTTTGAAAACTAAACTAAAGAAGTTTAATAATCCTACTCTCCGACATGCTCCGTACCCTTTAACCTACAGCACTTAGAACCATGTACAGGCGTCAGTATTGATTTTTTCTGTCGTCCATTCTACACAAGCTCAACCATAAGAATACTGAAGAATGATCGCTACGGCTTGATTAATTGATAAAAACGTTTTAGCGTACCCACAGTTTCGAAATAAAAATTTCAACCAACCTCCTCGCGGTGCTCGTCCCAATTAATTTAACAAAGGTGAACGAAATTTATCTCGCTGTTGTCGACACGTTGTGCAACACAACATGAGATTTTGCAGTAAATAAAAATTACAGAGCTTAGGGTACCGAGAGGATTAAGGTTTTAGCATGTCGACTGAATGGTTGACTCAACTGAGTTTCATTCAAGAGAATAAAATATTCCACATTGTTGCAAATCATACAATAATATAAGTATTCTAAAACACATTTCATGGAGTAGCAGAATCCTGACAGAAAAAGTGTAATTTTTCGAAACAGAAACTTATCGAAAGGCCAGGACAAAACAACCTACGGCACAAACAGGCACCCATAAACTTGAGGTAATTTCTAATTTGAAATTATAGTTGATTTTAGAGTGAGACAGCAGTTTTGAAAAGGGAGATAAAATGAAAGATTAATTTAATATCGCAGACCGTTAGCAAGAAAATTTTGATAACTAGAATATACAACACGAGAAACTCTAACGAATAGTACCTCATAAATCCAGCCAATAACAACAAGCTGCAGAAAATGTCGTCATGATCTGATAATATACGAGAGATCTAACAAAAAACACAATTTGAAGGAATTATTCGAGGGTATTAGTGTAGTTCTCAGAAATTATAGAGACGTCAAATTCGCTCCATAATTCCATAAATATGGAAGAAAATCAAGAGACGCCAAGCACCGCAAAGTAATTCATGGAAACCGTATAATTTCCACTGATATAATTGCTGTGCTTTCTTTTTTGATTTTCATGTAGAGAAAACCTCAAACCAAGCAACTGTTACTCGATGATTAAAAAAGTGCAAAAAATATAGTTGCAGAAAAAATCGCACAGCACCAGAAGAAGCCCAGGAAAACTCACAGACTGGTCAAAGACGGGGGCGTTATCGTTGATATCTTCAAGGATGACCTCGAAGGAGCAGGAACCTTCTAGGGTCGGTGTCCCCCCGTCTCTGGCAACCACCGTCAGGAAATATTCCTTTTCTTTCAGGTCTCGGTCCAAGGGCTGCGAGAAACAAACATTTAAGCTTCTATAAATTCTCGATGGACGATTTCAAAGGCATTTTAAATCTAGATCGAGAATTCTCAGTTGAAAATCTAGCCATATAGAAGTTCACATTACCATAAAAGGTAAAACTTCAGAGAGTAAAAATTCTACAGAATTAATTAAAATCTAAAAAGGTCTATATAATGAACAAGAAACTGTTAGGTGAGCAGTTTTTCAACTTGAAAATTTACCAAATGAAACAAGAAGCATAACCTTTGCTAGCAGGGAAAAATTAAAACTGTTGATATAGTAACAACAAAGATAGGTAAAAATGAATCGCAGAAAACTTAAGTGAAAAAGCAGCACATAGAATCCAAATAGAAGTAGGAGAATTCTAAGAATTCTTTATGCTTCTGAACGCAAATACATGAAACAGGGATACATAGAATTCAAACTAATGAATCTCAAGTTCACGGAACCAAAGTGGATGGAGCAGCACACAGTACCTGAATTAATGGAACAGTACACAGGACCCAAATTAGATAGAGCAGCACACAGGACCCAAATTAGATGGAGCAGTACACAGGACCCAAATAGATGGAGCAGCACACAGTACCAAAGTACTGAAGATGAAGGTGTAACACGCTGAGCCAAATGATGACTTACCACCGTCGTGCGAATCTGGCCGCTGCGTTCGTCTATTTCGAAGACGACAGGGTCAGCCAAGAAGCTGTACCTCACCTCCCCGTGGATACCCTGATCCTCGTCTGTGGCTTTCACCTGAACAGTAAATCGCAAGAGTAACAGCAAAAATATAGTAGCAGGACCGATTAATATAACGGTTAATTGCTAACAGGTTTAATCAAAGGTTTCTTCGCCTATAGCGTTTGCATGTATTAATTAACGCATGCGATTCGTTTTGTTGTGAATATACGTCACTTTCTCATAAAAGTTGGAACAGCAATTGCTGTAACCAATACACCAATATCGAAAACCAATGCTGTTACATTTATTATGTAGCAACTATATTGGAAATATACATTTTTGTTTTTTTGTTGGTTCGTATTTTCTCTATACGTATAATGAACGAAACCGTTGATCAAATGAAAACAATAATAACAATAATATGAAGTAGAAATCAAACATGATGCATTCTTTGAAGTGCATTCTAATTACTGTCATTCTAAATACAGAAATACTCTCACAATTAAAACTACTTATCAATACGAAATTCTCTTTGTACTGTTGCATCAAAAGGGTCATCGAAACATTACAATCACGGCGAATCAATGCGGTACAACTTACGACGCTTCTTGTGTGAAGGACAGGGCTTCATACATTGAATCTTACATAATAAAAAAAGTTAAGAAGAACACATGTGTACGCTGCGATAGGAAGTGAAAATTGGAGAATCGCGTACATCGACTAACGCAGAATGTATATCAAAAATATTATTTTACAATTAATTCAGTACGAATAAATGTCGATATGATCGCACTCTTTACCTACAGCGTAATCTCTGTGTACAAGCTCTCAATGATGTTCATATTTCTGAAGCGAGATCCTTTCAGATGATAATGTTCTAGTTACCCTCATATGTTTAAAAATATTTTATTACATCATGGAACGAACAGAGGATGTTGCTACAGAACGAATACACGAATAACGGAAAACGATAAATTTTCTTACGATGATGACGTTCGTTAGCGCCGTCTGGTTTTCTTTGAAGAGGAAGTTTTGATAGCTCTGGCACTCCTTGAACACAGGGGCGTGGGTGTTCTCGTCTGCAAACGGAAATAAGACAAAATTCTGTCTCAATAATTTACGTAGGGTAAATAATTTTTTACGCTGTAAATAATAAATACTTAAATAAAATGCATATAAGTAATCTTCGCAAACCTTCGCTGTAAATGTAAGTAAATTTGTTCACTCCGTAAATTATTATCGAATGATAACAGAGTAAACACAAAATGAAATGTGCTTCCGCCGGCAGTCGTAAGTGCAGACCAAAAACAAAACTGATTTTCTTCAAATATTTGTTTTCATTATTTCATCCTATTTCTTTTCATAAATATAGAGAGATCGCAACTAGTATTGTGCAATCGGACCATACATAAAGAGAATAAACTTGTTTGACAATGGGAGTCCATGACAAAGTTAGACTGGTTGCAATCTGCAACCATGAAGGCGAATATTCATTGTTCTAATTTAATTTATCAGAAACGTCAGGGGGAACTGAATAATTGTGGATTTTTAAACAATATTCAAAGAGATGCAAAAACATAACACTAATATATCTGTGGAGCAAGACTGAATTTAGCTCAATTGAGAAGCAATAATATTGCGAGTCGAGGACATTATTCCCTTACAACGCAGCAAACTTTTTGATAACAGAGATGCGACCATAATTCCTCAAAGGGGAATAATAGTATTCAAACTGGAAATGACATCAAACACTGATGAAAACACGGAAATTCTGCACAAGAAAGACAGTATGAAGACAAAAGTCTTGAGTGTCTGTATAGTTCAAGCGTCGTCTGCAAACACATGTTATTAGACCGCCTTAATGAAATGAAACTGACTAGAGAAGTAGAAATTATTCATAAAACAGCACTAGTAGTTTCATTGTGAATTTGCACTCTAGATTTGCGTTTAAATGGAAAAAAGCAACATAGCCATTTCATTGTTACAGACGTAATGTTAATAGATAGTGCATACAATAAACTTCATATATAAATTTTACCTCGACGGATGAATATAATCTTTGAGGTCAGGTTAATTGATAATAAAGTGATAGCAAAATTGAACTGTGATAGCACATTTAAATTTTACAAATGCATCGAAATAGTGACTAGTTTGTCATATAAAATTTAGGCACATAAGTGCTGGACATTCAGACACATGAATGCCGGACATTCAAGCACATGAATGCATGACATTTATTACGACAACTCAGAACACACAAATTTCCCCTGGGTTGTTACAACAAACACTACTTTAATAAATACGCACGATAGCACTATATTCCAAGTCTTAAGGCATTATTTCTTATTCGTGCACGCAATAAAATGCAATAAAACAACACTGAAAACACTGATTTTATGAACACGTGAGATAATCTGATTTACTAAACCCTTCTGAGACACTCGCTGTCTACTCTTTCTTTAGCAAGAAAAAAAGCACGGAACAGAATGCTAAACACATAAAAAAGTTCCACGTATAAATTGTCAGAAATTTATTTCACGAAACTTCATATTTCAAAACTCAAACGAAGGAGATGATGTTGTGATGCATCGTTGGCACAGATCTACGAGGTCTGGAATATACAAGAGTTTTAGAAAAAAATTCATTTAGAGCATATCCACAACTGAACAAGTATCCTTCAGTGCTGAACGGTTAAATAACATCGATTCTGACTTGCATATGCACTTCATATTTTTAATTGCTTCATATAATCCAAATTGAAAGACTAGCCAATCAAACATTGGGAAGAAGTTTTAAAGACAGTCTAATATGTAGGGTTAGAAATCAGGTAAATGATTTATTTAATTACAAATTTAATTGAAAAAACCTTAACTCAAAAAAAAGATAAACTATTGAATTTCATTGTTATTTTTCTGGACAATTTATTTGAAGATGAGAATCACCAGCTGTACCATGAGTAACTATCAAACAAGGTAATGAAAGATTTGTTACTGAAACATTAATAGTGGGTTCATAGTAAACAAGTTCACATCTAATGATGAACTACATAAATCACGAAAATATGATAAAATAGAAACTAAATATAACACAAAAGTTATGCTATCGTATTATGACGACGAAGACCTTTGCTAATTTCCTAACACAACACAGACAAAATTACATTAGAACAAGATGCTTTTACGCACATTCGTAGACCTGGTCTAATTAATTACAGACAACGTGCGATAATTAAATTAACATGCAATGGAACCCATAATTTACTTTATTTTTAGGATAAGTAAAAATTCAAGTTGAAAATTTGCAGGCTGTGTTAGTTTGAAACCAAATTAAATTCTGGTGCATGCATACACAGGCAGAGGATGGTAAATAATTACGAGTTTAGATCAGAACGAATTTTGTATCAATACTTTTTTAACTTTACTTGCAACCAAAGTTTTAATTTGATTGACACATTTTTGTACGAAGTGAATGAGACTTTAAATACAATGATTAGACTGAGTTAAATGAAACGGTGAAAGTAATTCAATTTTTCTTTCAGCGACTTGAGAAAACAACACTGTGACTTTGTGTCGAATATGGCGAGAGAAAAACGCTTTGAAAGCAACTTGAACCTCCGTCTTTCATTAATCCTGAATTACTGCACATGTATGTGCACTTTCATTGTTATGAGATCATCCTGTACTATACGAAAATCTCCGATTAAAAACAACATTCAATGGTTGTAGAAGATATTTATGTAAAACGTGTCATACTGAATTAATTAAACATAATGTATATAAAAACTACAATGCTTAGCATTGAGCAAACATTTGGAAAGAAAAAACAACATAGACAAAAGATAGACAATGTTAAACTGTTTAATTAATTGCACAGCTTTGTGGATAGTATATCATTGTTTCAGCTGAATGAGCGTACAACAATACACAAACCATGATCCATTTGGACAATTGAAATTTGAGTAATGTCAAGATGTACCTTGAATCTTACTTTCACCATGAAGTTACTAGATAACTAATTAAAACTGGTATTATTCAACGAGATTACACTCGAGTTTACAAAAAAATCAAGCATAGAACCTTAACAAAATGTATTAAAATGTAAGTACGCAAACCTTATCACAAGAAAGTTCCAATGGAATACATGGCAAGGCTTCGAACTCACCGTAGATCCAGTAGTAATCCTCTGCGCAGGTTTGGCCGCGGAGCAGAACAGTCATTAGACTTGGCTCTAAGAAGTTCGCTAATAACGCGTCAAATGTTATAAGCCATAGTATCCATGCTACTTAATGGAGACGTCGGATCACTGAAGTTCAAAACAATGAACCTTATAATGAAGCGCTCCAAGAAAAGAAATATCTACGTTCGGGTTACTTAACTGAGAAAAAACTATCCAGAGTAAATGATGAAATGTTATTTGAGTGTTTTTGATGCTAGAAAATATTGATCTCGCTGTGGATGGTAATTTCTCTACAGAGTGCGGTTCCAGATAGCCCAGCTACGTAAGCTTATTTCAATGAACTGGTGTTGACTACAACCATGCACGGAATATTGCGTTTCAAACGTAAAACTATGTACGGATGCAACAAAATAACTTTTTGTGAAACTCTCCAATTTCAAGTGAGGAAAATGTTTACCTATAATTTAAATATATAAAATATAAATTTGGATCGGTCGTGAGATGGAATGGCCTTTGCCTTTCAAATTGGGGAGTTTCTAATAAAAATTTTGTATATTTTAAGATATAGACGGAACGACGGATACAGTTCTGATTTTCGAGTGAATGATCAAAATATGACAGCATTGACAAAGCGATCCACCCGAACAATTCATGAAACCCGGAGAGTATAAAAACCCTTTTTACAAAAAAGTTTCAGATTCATTTCAGTTCATACTAGAGTCTCCATATAAATTATAGAGCTGTGAAGTTAATTAACACAGTCAGGGAAGAATATTAGTTCTACATTGAAGAATGGAGGCAGGAGAATAAATTTTAAGGCTAGAATACGAAGAGATTATGTGCAATTAAATTGAAGAAACCAAGGAAGAAACACTCAGTCGGATATAAGGCGTGAAACGAACTTGGTAATTCAGTGAGGGGAATTGTAATAAAAACCTGAAATATTATACATAGCAGTAAAACTCAGTTGTAGAACGTATATTTTGTATTGTTTATATTCATTTTAGTCAATTAAGTGTTAATTAAATACATATTTTTCAAGTAATTTAGTAATACCATACAGGTTATTCATCGTAATTTAGGGCTGAAGACAATGAATCAGAATCAATCTTTTAGAAATTGCTTGCCGTATTAGCGGTCTTCGCCTTTTTGAGGTAAACATTATTAAGTTCATATATATATATATATATATATATATATATATATATATATATATATATATATATATATATATATATATATATATATATATATATATATATATATATATGCAGTATTTTTGAGAACAGTAACAAAGAAAGCACTAACGTCAACATGAATAGCTAGCAAAAATACTCTGATGAATTTCATTGAAATTCTCTTCAAGAAATTGAAGAACTTTGAAGGAGCTCTTCAGCCCCTAGAAATGTGCAGTGAACACAAGTGAAAGGCTGGACACCAAATCGACTTCATACCGCGCTTACATCCGACTGAGGTTTAACTCTACGCGCTCAGTGCAGGCCTACGGAGAGAGGAATAACTACGTTAGGCTGTGTACACACCTGCTGTGTTAGAGATCCGGAACGCTGTTAAGCGTATATCAGGGTCAGCCAGGAAAAACGGGAAAAAAATTCAAAGATCTCATCGTATTTACAAAATCACAAAAGCAAACAAGCCAGCAATAAATTTTAGTTTCACACAAAAACTCTGTAAATTAAAATAATAAATAAGGTTAAATTTTCTTTCAATTCCTATTTTCTCAAAAGAAAACGATGACTTGGAATAAAACTGATACACATAAGCTTGGGATAAATTCGTAACGTTTTCAACTGATGTCCGCTACCTTCAGAGCTACTTAAATGAAGATGAACCTGAAAAAACTAAAACGTTAATTCGAATGAGCAATTTAAAAAAATAAAGAATATTCGGAAGTATTTTTCGCCCATTTCAATCGAAAGCCGATGAAGAAATTCAAAGTCGTGGTACAAGATTAATTCAAGCATTCGTTAGACGTACGTATATTTACTCATCGATTATTCGTTCAAAACTCAACGATAAAATTGGTGGATGCTTCTCGGTATCCATGTTTCCAAGTGGGGTTGATTTAATTATTTTTCAATCAATAGTAATGTAACTGAACGATATTAAAGATAGCCCACTAGGCCTAGACTGGTGTATAACTTTTCGAGGCACCTACGCGTATTCATTCTTTCACAAAAGGTAAACATTTGCATTTGACATCTTGATCACGAAAAAAACGGGTCAAATTTGCGTGAAAGATTTTTACAATATGAATAAATAGTCGATAAGCATAATATGTATTTCTTTAGACGTAACAAAATAAAACGTAAATAAGTACTGATAACGTTGTTGCACAGAGAAGTGTACATTCAAGTGAACGGAAGGAACAAGTTGACGAGATACTTAACTCAGATCTTACCCAGGTTTGGCATGAACTCATCGGCAGCTTTGAAAAGACGTAACGAAAAATTTAACACATTGCAAGACTTGTTGCAGGAGACAATGCTGCACATCATCATGCTTTTAGCGTAACACAGACAGTATAATTTTACCTTAATTTAAATGAGCTCATTAAAATTGTAACTAATTAAACAGAAAGTAGCTTCAGTGACCAAAAAAGAGCGAATAGTAAAGCTACTAGTTGCTCTACATTTTTTTGATTATGAATTGGTTTAAAAAGTAAGTTTAAGATCGTTTACGATGATTCATTTCTAATTTTTTTGCACTAAGCAAATTTCCATTGTGAAAATTACGGATAGGGATTTCGGTTATGAATGATAAATGGATGAATCCTGAGTTCCAAACCAATATTTTCGATTGACCTTAGTCATTGCTACTATATAGCTGAGTAAAATACTAGCCCATAAACATGATTAGGACGACAGGTATGTGACTGAACATAAGATAATACTAAAACTTATATAGATTCTCATTTAAAAGCATTCAATTTTAGTCAATGTTTAAACAATCCACCTTTAGAGTCAGAAACAATAACTAAATAGGAATAAGTAGATAAATGCTAACAAATTTTGCAATAACCTCAACACTTTACCATTATTGTATAATTTTAATACTATAAAAGCGTTCATTAAGCTGCACCGGCTTACCACTGGAGAACGAAGACAAGCTGCCTAACACAACTTTTAGCGTCTGTGAGATTGTCGAGTTGATCAGAGACGCAAAAATGAGACTCTGATAACAACACAATCATTCTGCCAAGACGTAGCCCTTCACAATCGCTCAACAAAAGTAGTATTCCTCGGCAAAAATCGCAACATGAACTCGAAGACATAAAATTCAGGATAAAAATGTGCAAAATCATGCCGTCAAGAAGAATCCCTGCACAATATATGTACAATAACAGTGTTCCTCAGCACAGAGAGCTACAATTACATGAACTGAAGGTATGAATTTGAAAACAAAACGTCAAAATTTACCGATAATTTTAACGGTGATGGGCACAGTAGAAGACGACCCTTCCTCGTCCGTGGCCCGGGCCAGGAAGTAGTAGAAGTAGATGTTGTTCGGGTCTCGCTGGCCCACAGAGATGATGCCAGAGGCAGGGTCAACAGTGAACTGCACAACAGAATGAAGGCAAAAACAAGTTTATTTTATTGTTATTACTTATTCAGATAACATATTAAGGCAAACCTATCAAGTTAGTATGATTCACTAAGATAATAAAGTACACGCTAACAGCATTTTATTATTTTCTTTGGGGATGGCTTTTGCTCAGTCAAGTAACCCAATCGTGGCTGTTTCTTTCTTTTAAGTACTTCGTTATGACGTTTCTTGTTCTGAACTTCAGAGATCCGACTTCTATCTTAACAAAAACGTTACTCAAGCAAACTTGTTTGTCGTTGACAAGCGTGACAAAGACTAGAGAAAACTTATTGACGAAGCAGTACAATCGTGACGACGGATCAATACACCTAAAACATCTTAATTATTCGGGAACAATGAAGCTCCATATTTCATTAGAGTAAGTAACTTTGTTTTACTACGCTCAAAAAAGCGTAGTAAAGCCAAGCAAGGCATAGATGAATAACGACGCCGATTTAACTCCATAAAAAATGCTGTTGGTATATTTATTTCGTATCATCTGCAGTTTTGTTGTGAGCAGCTAAAACAAAACAACGCTTGTGACATGCGCATGCCTTTATACGAATTACGCATACGACGCATACCTGAGGAGAGCATATGTACTTTTAGGACTCATACTTCTAAGACTTACAGTCTTATGACGCACACACCTAAGCCTCATACTTTTATGACCACTCATACTTTTAAGACACACTCCTGGGACTCGCACTCCTGGGACTCACACTCCTGGGACTCACACTCCTGGGACTCACACTCCTGGGACTCACACTCCTGGGACTCACACTCCTGGGACTCGTGTTTCTAAGACTCATACATTTATGACACACAGCTACAAGGCCGCGGTGACTGACTACGTGCTACAGAGACCTACATGCTGGGGAGGGTCGACAGAGTCGAGGCTGTACGCGACTCTAGTCTTCTCAGGATCCCAGGCCACGACGCGTCCCACGTAGTCTCCTGCACGGCAAAGGTTCCTTGTAAGCAGCACAATAAAAACAATATATTAATGCTGTACATCAAAGTGCATATTTAATACGCAAGCTTATATTACCATGTAATAACTCGTATTATTATCGAATATTTCTGATACTCGATAGAGCAGATAATGTACAGAGATTTCTGTTGTGTGCCACATTCAATTAAGTCTTACGTAACGTGGAGTAGCCGATAAGCCTCAACCCTGACTCCCCTTCAACTTTACCGTCAACCCGAAACTCTTTCAAAGCCCTTGAGATTCAGTAAATTTATTACACGTAAAAAGTCTTGTTAAAAATCCTGGAGAAAACTTTGAACAGAGCAACTCAATATTACTCGGCCTCGTACACAACCCGTGGGTAAATTTGAAACCAATTTACGGCCTAAAATTATATTGATTGCGTAGGATGCCGTACCTTCGACCGAAAATTCGGAGATGGCGAAACTGTAGCTCATCGAATCGAACTCGGGCGCCTCTCGCGTGTCTCGGATACTCACGGACACGGGTACGTGGGGCCACGTGGGCATCGAAGTACCTAAGGAGTACACGTTCTTAGTTAATAGGGTACAAGTGCTTATTTAGAGGTAGTACATGAGTGTGGACGTATGAAGAGAGAACGTAAACGTCAGAGTACATGTGCTAAGTTACGCATGTACGTGAAGTTAAGGGAGTACATGTGCTTAGTTAGCAGGGTACGTGAACTTAAGGGAGCACATGTGTTAAATTAGCAGAGCACGGAAACTAAGGGAAGTACGTGTACTTGAAATTACGCATAGGCTCTACTCAAAAATCAGGATAAGAAAGCGATAGTTAAGTGGGCAATCAGACTCAAAAGGCCTTGTAGAACTTATGTGAAGATGAGAGCTTCATCGTAGCATAGCACTTGCTTCCTGCGTCAGTGAAATAGCTCAACAGATTACGACGAGGGAACCAATGTCACTTTTAAAGCCTCCAACACTGCCTTAATGAAGCTGAACATTTCTCAACAAAAGCATGCTAATGAAATAGGCTGGTATTATCACATCCCTTTCAAATGATGCAGAATTTAAATTATTTTGATAACGAATGCTTGAAGATAGAGAGGCTCTAGTTACGTGGTGGGGCATTATGAGAGGAACGAGAGATATTAATTAAATCTATAGAACAAACGGTGTTGGCTAATACAAAGAAGGAGAAAAGACAGAATTAATAATATTGCAGAGAGCTATGCAAATATTAATCAGTTTTATGATCGGGTTACGTAAATGAGCCGTGATAAAAAAATCACGCATGGAATTGAGATTCTTGAATCCTTTTGAAGATCGCATGTGAATTTCAATGCAGGAATAGAAATCAAGAATTGAATTTCATTAAAAAGAAGCCCTTCGAATACATTGTTCATTATATACTAAACTTATGCAATTAACGTAATTTCAACATGTGGTATATTCCTCCCAATGAGGAGGGAGGAAAGGATGCCGTCGAAGTTGAGATTGACGATATAAATGATTTGAGATAGACGATATTAACTTTTTACTCGAAATGATAGAAATCTTTCAAGATAGACAACATTGTTGTTTTACAATAGACTATATTAAACGTTCATTATAGTATGTAGACTTGACAAAATGGTGCTAGGTCCTGCTCCCCAGCTTCATAATAAAAGTTGCTGGAATGCACAGATGGAAGTCAGTAGATTCCAGTAGGTTTAATTCATCTTTTCTAAAAAGCATCCGAAAATACCAATTCTCGCAGCACCTCTTCAATATGAGTCATGAAAGTTATTGAACAAATTTCAGCTTTGAATAAGAGAATTATTAATATCTGAAATGAAAGGAAATCCATATTGCTGGCTATCGAGTAAATCAAATTACGTATTGGAAAACTCTGTTTGCAGCAAATAGAAGATAACGATAAGAAAGTCTATACACAAATTTGAAAGAGCCGAGAACTTAATTGGAAAAAATCAGCAAGGCTGTACGTTAATGAAATGTAAAGGCAGTAAATTTATGGGGCTATGTTGGTATGAACATTATTTTCAATCAAAGAAAACAATGAATAATAATAGCAGGAAATGTCACACCAAGAATTAATTTATTAAATATCATTATATATTGAATTTACACGAGGTTTAAATGCTGCATAAAATTTACCAACACCAGCGACAGGCAAAAACAAGAAAAAAGGAAAAAACTTGGATATTAAAAACCAACGAGCAAGGCATGTAGGGAGGGGATACAAATTATTATTGGCGTGTTCTATAAGATGTACGTACATACTGTGGAAGGTCCAGTAGAATCAGGCCTTATCCAACCTTTTTGTTCACGCAAAAACTGACGTTATGTTCAAAAAGGTAGAAAGTGCATCCAAAAAGCAAAGACAAATAATGAAAAAATAATGCAAAATGATTGAATTAATACGGGGAATTTAAATACTTTAAGGAAGTGAAGGTAACGTTCTTACGAAGAGTGTCCTAGAAAACCATTGGCTGTGCACGAGAAGGTCATGACGAAAGCAGACACCGTCTTGATAAGTTTGAGGGTCATCAAGGTATGTAGAGAAATTTTTTCTTGGACAGAATTCAAAAAAAGTGTTCCGGACGAGTTCCTTGTGTTAAAGTCACCAACCGGAGTAAATAAGTTTAAATAAATATGAACTTATTGACACAACTTTGAGATCGTCAATATTCTTTTAAACTGGAGGGAGTGGATCGATTCCTTACGCAAATCATCGACTATTTTTAAGTCATGAACTCCTTCGTTTCAGCCGATGGCTTTGCTTTGTTATCACAAGAACATAGCGACTCCCACTGGGAGTGCACCACCGTATAGTTCCTAAAAACATTTTTTGGAAGCCACAAGCGTCTTCATTCACTTCCCATAAAAGTTCAAGACCAGAAAAATGTATTTCATGCAACTCTGGTATTCTCTTGATAGTGATTATAAAGTTTACTGGTATACTCATTCCATTACTTTGGCCAAATTTTGATAGCTTTAGTGTATTTTTTTATTTTTGCTAACTTTAGGAAACTAATAATGATGTGGATTAATTCTTGAACTTTGCTACACAACTGCAAGCCTCACGGCCGGACACGCTTTCGTGTACATTGAATAATCGTTCTGATCAGTTACTCAGCATCCCTTTATTACTTCAATCACTCGTGGGAAAGGTACATCAATATTAGTACTACTTAGTTTAAAATCAGACCAAGATAATAAATTTGTCTAGCTAGCACAGAAGGAAGCATCTTATAATAGAAAACGTTATCGTCTACAAACGCAACCATTACCATGAATGGAAAACACGATTTATGATCGCCTGAATAAATTTCTAACACTAAATGCAACAAAGAGGATGCAAACAAGCAACACAGTCGCGCCCTGGAAAAATCTAGAATTGAGATTCGAAAAAAGTCAAGTCCAAAGACAAACTTTAGATGAGAATCAATGTGTTTCTGTTGCTAGACTCGAGCAATCGAGGAAATAGGAAGTTCTAGTTTTTACCAGATCACGACAAAATATCTTATACTCGACTTAAAGTCAACAAAGCAACATGCACGGCTGTTAAGAAATTGAAGCAAAGCGAAGGTTACTTTAAATATCCACAACAAAGGAAAAAAGCAGTGCTATTTTAGGCATATTTATACTTCAATCCAGTAGCCATTTGCGGAAATGTTGGTGCTTAAAGAATAGCAGTATTGAGGAAATACTTATGATCCACGAAGAGTCATTTGTGTGGGAACATCAAATATTTAAAAGTAATAAATAAGCTACAAATAAATGGAGAGCTTCTCTGTGTAGTTGCGTACCAGTTAGGAGCAGAGGAAACTAAATCAAAGCGCGTGTATTTCCTTCTTCTTGTAATTTAAGTATTTGGAGAAAAATGGTATCACGAGTTGTGATGGTGAATAAAAAATATGAGACCAAATTAGTGTGGATATTAGTTATGGTGAATCGAATACAAATACTAAAAGACAATTTTGTCAATCTTGAAGGGTGGCTTATTATGATTAACGATAGGCAAGCAATTCACAGCGATGAAGTCATGTGACGACTGTTGCAGATCAAAGAACAGGAGTCGATGGAAAACCTTGAGTGGCTTAGTCTTCGCAAAAGCTGCATTCTGTTGACCGTCCATTGATGTTCATTGATGAGGCAAGATGTCCATTGTGTCCGTTACGTTCTGTGCTAAAGTTGCTTTCTGTTGTCTAATTAAATTTGCAAAAGTTGTCCTTGGCTGATTGACGATATTTGACGGAGTTACCTTTAATAAAGTTAAAGTACACTAACAAATTTTCAACTTAGCGCATACACGCAGTTGGAAAATTAATCAAGCAACCAATGCCAAGAATTACACACGAACAAAATTGTTAGTTTTGAAAACATATTTTTCTGGCTAATGAATAAAAACTAAAATGTAACTCTAAGGTGGAAACACGTGTGACATGAAGGCACTTTTACGGCCAGAAATAATAAACTAAAATAACATGCCTGCGCTCACATCAAAATTACAAAAATTCTAGTTTATACTTAAGCATTATTATGATACAAGCATGATCATCTTCTATTTTTACAAGGCTTGATTAGAACTACAAACATTCAACTGCAAGCTCACGGCTGTGACTGGTACAATCATCGTTACTCAAAAAGGTTCATCAGTAGCACAAACAAATCATTTCCGAAATAAGCAACAGATGGCAATGAAACGATTTCTAAATCGGGATTTTCTTAAACTAAACTCATGCAGCGTCCAGATAATTCCTCTTAACATAGAAGAGCTTCGTCCCGTTGATCTAGAGGCTTGAAATGCAGTTGTTCATTCGCATCAACCACATACGAGTGACATCATATCAGCTGAGTCAAATAGTTCAGCATTTAGCCCAGCAACAAATAATTCTTACATCCATACTCTCAAGGATGGCCTCATTGTTGTCCCATAAAAGGCCGTCCATGGAGTGTTTTTCCATGGCATAATCCGCACGCAAACGAATGCAAATAATTGCTCCTTTTGCAGATATTATCCGTCGATCAAGCACTCTTCATATATTGAAGAGCGAGGCATTTATTGATTAGGTATTCGTTGAGTTAGATTTGTTGACGAACATAATTGACCACAAATTTTTCCACGTATGGGTGAATTGTTCGACAAATTAATTATTTTGATTTTTCATCACGGCCCTAGGATTTCATGCCTACAATTTTCAAGACCGTATGAGTCCAATTGATAAGTTTGACTTAGAAAAAAAAAATCCTTTTTTAGTGAACCATAGCATGATAAATTTTCAGAGGTAGAGGTAAAAATACTTTTATGATTTCCAGCCTGAGCTTTGACTTAGAGAGCAACAGCTTCTCGTGACAATCGATCGTAAATGTCCAGATAATTTAAAGCTGCAAAATAAAACCTTCCGCACCAGGCTCACTTATACGAAGATTTAAAACGATAGAAATTGAGCCTGCACAGCGGATAATTACTGCAGAGGAGCAAGGTACACTTAAAGACTTGAATTTCACAAAAATGTTGGTGAACATACGGAGTGAGTGACCGCGGAGGCGCGTGGGCAGCGCCCTGGCGAGGTTCTGCCAGTCTGACAGACACAAAGTGGACGTAATTGTGTCAAGCATTCAAAATTACAATTCATAACTAATTCAAGCCATTTAAAATTCTATTAGCATTTTAATTAAAATGAATTCTCTACTGTATAGTGTATAATAGAATTTCCTAGAATGTTCATCTCTTCCGACTGCAATTAACTGAAAAGGATTTTTATTTACCATTCATCATAAATTGGAACATGAAGGGTTAAACTTACCAATATAATACAAGATATGTTTCGAAGTTAATTTTGCAGTAGATCACTTTGTCTTTACGTGATTACATAGCTTTATCGGTCCGAAATTAGGGTCGAGTTTCACTGCGTCATGAGTTCTATCCCGTTGTCTGGCATGCATCAATTTCGGAATGCTAGTTTGAGATTTTTAAGTGAAACAAAATTCAATCAGCTATTGTAAACAAACTTTCCAGGCAGCAGAATTCAATAGATCCTTTTCAATTAAAATAACTCTTCGTTTCTGATTGGGTTAAAGGTCTTCAAACATTCCACGCTAGCAATTTATAATGCACGATTCCTCTTCAATAAACGTAAGTAAATAGGAGTTATATAATAGCAGCTGAAGTGAAGCCATCTGACATTTCCAAATGCTCATGGAAAAAAATGAAAAAAACCGAGCATACTCAGGTGGGAGTTCACTTGAGCTGTACGAGCTCTCAGCTGTCTCTACATGTGAAAAGGACACGAAAATTTGATAACCTAGCAAATCAAATAAACAAAAGGTTTCATCAGCTAGCAACTTTTAGAACAGGGGTTCTCAACCTGGGGTAGATGCACCCCTAGGGGTACATTTAATGTTAGTTTATAGATCCTAAATCCCGAAAGGTCTGCTAAAAATTCAGTGGAATTTTATTTTTCTACTAACCCTTCTGTCATGAAAATTCAGGGGTACATGCTCATCTGTCGAAATACTGGACGGGTACAAGGTCAGAGAAAGGTTGGGAACCCCTGCTTTAGAAGAACAGAAAATCCCAAAAATGCGATACCGATTATTGCTTCTATTCCTTGGTAGAGGTAGCTACCTCGTATAACACGAACTTTCACGAGTTGTTATCCCCCAATCTAATAAGTTCAAAAAGTTCTTATCCCAACATCTGGTGCATGGCCTCTAAAGCACATCGAGCAGAAATGCTCGCACAGAAATTTTGAATTAAATTCTCTAATTCATTAATGATCACGCTGTATAAAAGTTTATATCAATTTATCGTATTACTGTTGGAACACCAACACTCGTAAATCACAGTATCTAAAGCGTGACAAATAAGCTTGTAATTATATTTAGATTATGCGCGTGTGACCAATACAGTTTTCTTAAATAATTTTAAAAACTTTTTAAGTGAAATAATTTCACCTTAAAAGAAACTTTTAAGTTTTTATAATTTCTACGGATTGAAAAAATAACATTTGATGTTATTTTAAAAAGCTTCTAAAATTCTAATGGATTTTTAAAAAGTTTTTAAACTTTATTGATTCCGAATGGGTGTCGAAAAACGGCTTCTACATTCTAATGTTTTCTACAGAATTTCATAAATAGCTTTCAAGTTCTAATAGCTCTTAAATTCTAGTGGCTTCTGCAGGAATTGAAAAATGGCTTCTAAATTTAAGTTCAAGCTCATGAGCAATTGAAGGTATCAGAAAATACCCCTAGTTCTACAATGAAAATCAAGAGGAATTTTTAGTTTATCATGAGACAGAAGTATAAATGCATCTACGCCACCATAATGCACTGATTTAGAACGCATGTCTAAATAAAACTTGATGCACAGCAGCTCAATAAAGAACAAACTTTGTACTGTTAATCTTGCTGAGATAAGATGACCTATGTGTGACAACTGATAAACATTTGGCACCAAAAATACATCATATGTTGAATACATTTGAGTATTCCAAAAATACATCCATTCAACTCATTCATTCTTTCAACATGAAGTGAAAGTGAATTATTCTATTCATGAACAGAACATGATTAATACACTCCTGATTCCGAACCATTTCACAATGAATAATGTGAACTATCTCTGAGCAAACAATTAACAATCACAAACATTCAACATCACTGAACAATCATGATTATTTAACAATAATTGAACAATTTCCTGACGGTCTCCGAACAATCTTTGTACAATCCCTGGACACACCCAAAAATCTTCGAACATCTAAACTGGAGATTATTGGTTCTACATACAATCACTGGACAATCTCGGAACAATTGTTGGGGTTCACAACAGAGTCTCGCCAAGAACTGGGTCGCATAGATTCTAAATTAAGTTTCATCATTAAGATTCTAAGTTTCACTACGCCGAGTCTCGTGAAACAAGTTTTGACAGAAGAGTTTTTTAGTGTCTCTGACATGGACAGATATTCTGCTTGTAAAAACGCCATCGTAGGCTTAAGGCAAGATCATAATTTTTCCGATCGTTTTCCAAATAACAGATAAACATATGTATATATCTGCTAGATAAACATATACATGCACTTTGCCGTTTCCTAAACTTATGTTCGTTGTTTCACAAGATTCGATGGCATACGTTTTATTCATTGCTTGCACGGGACTACTCTAAGACGTGATGGAATAATCTCATTACTCAGAACCGAAATTAAAAAATAATATTCAAATTTAGGCTGGTGTGTCAGCGCTTCTTAAGTTATGGCATGTTATCATATGACAAGTCTCTTTCTTATGGGATACTCCTTGTATCTTTTAAAGACTAATAATTGTGAGACAATGAACCACAGAGTTAAAAGAGAGAAGTCTCGAGGATTTGCTGAGTCAATCATTTCACCACCGTCTAGTAATTTTTCGAATGATGATATTCGCTGCATGCAAAATCAGGTTACTTCAACTAATGAGCTTTTTCAAGAACAATTTAGTTAAAGACTGTACTTAAGGACAGGAGTGAAATGTTTAGATATTTAAATTCGAAATTGGTACTAGTTTTGCGAAAGCTGCGAAAATGAAACGTATAGTTAAACCGTTGAACAAACAACATCACGTGCAAGAATTATGAAATTAAGGCATTTCCAGTGACACTAAGAGAACATTACCTCAATGCATTTCCCCAACACAAGACGGTTGTTTAGAGGGTAAAATGAAGTGTAAGGAGCCATCATTTACCAGCATATGTTTGAAGTTTTGAAATGGAAATGAGGAACACTTAATTCCTCTGTAACGTTACAACCATAAATGATTGAACACAGTGGTGCGAAAATCTTGTCCATTTATGGTGCCTCGACAAAACCATGCTCACGAGCACTCTTCATGGCATGCATCTCAGTTTGTGTTAATAGAAATAAAATCACTCAATCTGTGATGACTACAGAAGGCGGTAGAATACTAATCAAGTTGAACAAAATTGCTTATTCCAAATTGTTTCCCAGAGAGTTGGAAAAACTTCATTCAGAATTTAGAACATCGTCCTTGCAAATTGGAATGATTTTTGTTTAACAGAAATGAGGCAGAAGAGAAACGAGAGTACAATGAAGTAAAAATTCGACAACGAAAAATCAATTGTTAGTTGAATAATAAATGACAGAGCTGTTAACGAGCAAGAGTTAGTAATTTCCCCACACAGAAGATCCTAAACTAAAAAGTAAACAATTGAGTTACAGATTTGAAAAAGCTGCAATGATTTGAAATCACGGATGAGACAACAGAGATGCACTCTAGTCGTAATTCAAACATCGTCAACAAGAGAGTCATTGAATTAGATTTAGTCAATATACACAAAAATGAGACGCGGATCGTTCGCTCTCCTGATTGCATTCAAAAGTTATCTGGGATGCAAACTGGGGATGTGTACATTGAGTATTCATAATAATTATTCAAATAAATAAAGACACCACTTCATTACAGATGACGTATTCTCTTTAATTCGTAGGACTTGCAAAACTACACAGGAAGGAAAGAGCCAAATAAACTATCAATAAGCTAGCAACTGTGAGAATACTATTGCTCAGAGGCAACGACACAATATTAATAATCTTTCAAATCGGGTTCAATGGTACTTGTATTTTACTCACAAGAGTTGACGTTCACGGTGAAGTATTAACTGTTTATGAGCTAGAAGGAGGCAATTAGAGTTACTGAACGAAGCAGTATGAGGACAGGCGGGATCACGACTTATACAACGCACTGATACGTGAGGCTGGGATTAGCAGCTTAGACCACAAACAACAGATCAGGGTCAGGGTTAATCTACCCTACAACATTCGAGAGCACGGAGCTCACCAGAGTTACGGCACAGACCACAAAAAGCAAATCAGGGTCAGGGTTGCTACACCCTGCTACACTCGAGAGCACGGAGCTCACCAGGGTTACGAGCATAGACCAGAAACTGGTATTTGCCCCCAGTCCCCTCGTAATCGAGGCGGCGTATCGTGTAGACAACACCTCCTTCGTCCACCTGGAAGTGACCATCGCTAGAGACGTACTCGACGATGCCGTGCTCGTTCCTGTCTTCATCTGTTGCGTACACCTGCACACAGTCTCAAGCATTATGCACGTAATCCTTGTATTGTACACTGCAGCTTAAGCTGATCCTCCAATTGCATACTACACACAGTGATCTAACGTGCCTAAACTGTCTTCTCAACGATGCTATTGGTACTTTTGGAATCCAAGGTTTTAGTTTCACTCACTCGTCAGGTAAACTGACACAGCGACTGTACTACCAAATCTAAGCAATTAAGCGAACATTGAATTTGTTGCACTGAAAAATGTGAGCCCCAAATAACGTCAAGCTTTTGGTTCTAAAAAACATAATTAATGAAGAATAGCTTTTTCATCCACATAAGAAAACATGTATACGAGCAAAACGACACGATATATTTAACTATCAATCTCAAGAGGCTCGAATGCATCATTGATTTTGAATGCATCATTGCCAGTAATCGTGACCTTAAATATATAGAAATATGTTTCGCATATTTTGGTTCAAAGGAAAAATCACAGGTATAATATTATTATCAACGTAACCAATACTTTAATATTATCACAGTAGCTTATCGTATGTATTTCAAAAGCATAGTTCAAATTTATTATGCACAAATAAAATATACGAAACTCCCACAAATCTTCGTACAATAATTTTCGGAACTGGAACATAAAAAATAATATCAATATTTCCGCTAGTAATTTACAAGTGGTATTTTCAAAAGTCCTACAAAAATAAACAGATATTCAGAATGAAATATTTAGGAGAGGTATTCATACAGCATTATTGTATATTGCTTTACGCACCCGTTGATGAATCAGAGTGATACAATTTCGAGCAAAATTATATTCGGTTCTAAGACCCCACTCACCAGAATATTCTATGCCACTAGTTTGCACTCTTTTATCACAAACAATAAACAATCTTTGGTCAAGAAAAAAAAACTAATAGTCTTAGCACCATATGGGTTAATTTCCCAGGCAGAAATAATTCTGTTCATTCTATAGCTAATTGGTAGGACTCACGCGTAATACCGACGTGCCCACAGGAACGTTCTCGTACACTTCAGCTCTATATCTCGTTTGTTCGAACACTGGCAGGTGCTCGTTGGCGGAAGACGAGCGTTTTATGGTGGCATCTCGAAGGCTGGTTCTCGCGGGAAAGTCTGCAGGAGGTCTCTCTCCTGGTCGACTTGTGGGTCGGGAAGGCGAAAATGAGCGAAAAGGATTTTCTATAGCTGTGGCATTTTGAGGTACACGGAAAGGAGCGGTGTCGAAACTTTGCCATACTTTGTTGCCGTAACGGTGGCCATGGTAGTGCCGCTTGCGTCTTTTTGTTCTTCTGTCAGAGTGATGGTTTTTCCGTATATGATGCTTGTGATGTTTTCTTCTTTCAGAAAATTCAGAATGCATTCCTGAGTTCTCTTCAATCACCTCCTGCGTAAAAGATGGGTCCAAGTTCCATCCTGTCGAACGAGACTCTCCTTCCGGAAACGCTGCCTTTGACTGAAGACCTAAAGTTCCACGGTTCATTGAATTTTTTTCTTCGATGCTGGAAATGTCAAGGGACTTGCGCAGTTTTGGAAGGCCTTCACGATGAGGTCGCTGAAAAGAATATCCAGCGTTCGGCAGCAAGGGGCTGAAGTTGCCGGTCTCTGCTGCATTATCTGCACCGGATGGGTGAATGTGGTAATTAGGGCTTACTTCACGAGACTCGAGGCCTCGAGGGAAGCTTCGAAGACGCAGAGCACCCGTGGCTTCACTACCACGGTTCATGACAAGAGGTTTTAGAACTGAAGATGAAAAAGACTGTGCAATAAAGGCATTTGTGCGAACCCTGTTTCTGTTTAACGGAAGTGCATGAGAAAATAAAAGCTTGTTAGCAAATGATACATTATCAAAAAACGCTAACGAATCGTTAAATAAAAATGAGGCTAAGCCAGAAGCGTGTGTTGGTGAGTAAGCAGAATGCGAGGCGTTTTTATGTACAGCAATATGTGTCATTTTTTCGTGATTGCGTCTTGCTTGTGTATTTACAATCGAGTCAAAGGGGATATCGCCCATAGAATCAGAATTGAGCTCATTCATACTTGGTATACGTGCATCAGGAGACACGTATGTTTTTACACCATTTAAGGATTTCGGGGAAAATTCTTCACCGTGCTGATTCAAATTAGATTTAGCCATATTTAATTGCAGTTTTAGACGATTCATTTTATCACAAATATATTTATGATTTCCTTGATAATGGTCGAGAAACCTAGAAAAAGGCCGTATCGGACGTTCTGGGCCAGCTGCAGATTCTGCAGAGAGATTTGAAGAACTTCTGTCTCTTTTATGACCTAAAAAGTTTAATATTCTTTTATTCGACCCGTAACTGGTAAGGATATCATCATCAGGTGCACAGTCAACCAGCACACCATCATCAAGTGCACGGTCAACCAGCACACCATCATCAGGTGCACGATCAACCAGCACACCATCATCAGGTGCACGGTCAACCAGCACACCATCATCAGGTGCACGATCAACCAGCACACCATCAGGTGCACAGTCAACCAGCACACCATCAGGTGCACGATCAACCAGCATACTATCATCAGATGCACGATCAACCAGCACACCATCATCAGATGCACGATCAACCAGCACACCATCAGGTGCACGGTCAACCAGCACACCATCAGGTGCACGGTCAACCAGCACCCCATCGTCAGGTGCACGGCCAACCAATACACTATCATCAGGTGCACGGCCAACCAATTCACTATCATCAGGTGCACTGTCAGACAAGTTCACCAGTTGTCCAAGCACAAGTCGACGAGTGTCAGATAAGGGAAATTTATTGGCGAAACTCTGTTCATGCAAGTGAGAAAAATGTTCCGATGAATTATTATAACGACGTAAATTAACAGAACGTTTATGATTTTGAGATGAATTGAGTTTTACTGCGTGGTGAATTTGTTTCTCAAAATGATCATGCAGCTTCTGATGATCAAATGAATTCTGATGCTGATTGACATTAAGATGTTCTTCTGGATATTGAATAATCTTTGTCGAGACAAACGAGTTCTGATGATTCAAACGAGAGTTGTGGAGTTTAGAACTCTGTGTGTGGTGAAGGTTGTGTTTAGAACGCTGTGTGTGGTGAAGGTTTTGGTGTTTAGAAAGCTGTGTGTGAAGATTTTGGTGGAGTTTAAAACGCTGTGTGTGGTTATGTTTGTGGAGTTTAGGACGCTGTGTGTGGTGGTGATGGTTGTGTTGAAAATGTAGTTGACGTGGCAGCGGCTGCCACTGCGTCAACATAATCTTACTGATATCAGCTGTTGAGGAGTCGTCCCAACGTCTTCCGTTTCCGTCTGTTCTCGAGTTAGCATCCACTGAAACAATAAAAAATACCGGGAATTAATATTACGAAGTACAGAAAAATGCGTCTGGCAGGAACGCACCAAGTTGTACGTAGAAAAATTCAAGGAAATGTTGTTGCTCAGCTTCATGTTTCTGACACTAAAATTAATGGCATTTCATGCATGACAAGGGACTGTTGGAAGAAAATGTTAAGAAATCTCAAGACGAAATTGTGACGTAAGACCAGTTATTATATTAATAGTTTGGTATTTTCCTTTGCCAAACAGTTTTTTTAAATCACCTTGATCCTTGAATGATGATTTGAAGCCATTAAGCACGAATACAAAGAAACTACTGATTTACAATACACGAAAAAAATGTAGTTTTACAATAGTGTGCAAGCACAAAAAATGAACACAAGAAAGTAATCAGCCATGTTTAAACTGTTCCATCAGCCCCCCACCTGCTGTAATCGAGTTTAAATTGTACACGCCAAATCCTGAAATTTTCTTTCGATGGTGAAACTAGGCATAAATTTTTGAAATTGTTTTCGAACGTCAAACAAGAAAATGAAAGAAACAGAAAGGCTCTCGTACAAGAAGTATTGTACATGATACGACGGCCTCCAGCGAGGGGCAGACCGCCATGAAGGAAAAGAAAGACATGAAGTAACAGTCAAACCACGACTTGTGCCACGAGTGTTACAAACTTAATAGACTTTAGTAGCCAGCAGTAAACTTGAACTTCACGAAGTACGCTCACCAGAAGAGACACTATCAAAAATGTATTATTAGCTAGTGTATAATTTAAAATCAATGAAATTTTGATATTGAACATCCAGTTGAAAGTATGAATACTCATTAAAGTAATGAACGTAACGTTTCAGCCAATTTTGTGTTCTCTAATAATACTGTCTATATTTAGAAGAATTTTCATGCCAGATGAATTGCTTAAATGTTTAATACAATTTACATAGTCGTTGCTTTAAGTTTGAGAGTAAGTAATTGCTGTCTACAGATCTGTTTTTTTACTTTCGTTGAGATCATTTTACGCTTGTTGCCCGCTGTCGATCGGAGACACGCTATGGCATCAGTAAGCCCGGGTCCTGTTTGCTCTCTCGACCTTCATTAACTTCATTAGAAAAACTTTAAATTGACCTAAAAATTGAGAAATGAGGGAAGGCCAAAAACCGAAAACTTGAAAACGAATCCTTAATTTTTGAGCAATGCATGATCAACATAAAATCGGGCGAATGAGCATGGATTTTTGAGAGCATTGGGAGACCACATCAGGAAATGCTAGTAGATGGGAAACTGGGTCAAAAAGACCAGGGATGAGGGCGGCATTTGGCTCGCAGAACAAGTTATTTGCATTCGTGCATTGCAAGTATGTTATAATCTGTTGGAGTATTTTCTTAAATGGCATGTTTTAAGGTTTCAATTACTATGAATGAAATATTTTTCTTCCATCACCTCTGGTTTTATTGGATAGTTAAAAAGTTCCCGTTTTTTGTGTCACCCTGTAGAATACATAGACGAGTTTCTTGTTCAAAGAGAGAAGCTTCTAGTCCTCCTGCCTACGCGTCTTCTACAAAAACATCACGTTACTTAAACTGAATCAGCATTTTCGGCCATGATTTTAGCGTCACTCAAACCTTCAGTTTTCTGTTGATGTCGTTTGCGAACTGATGCAAGTTTAAGAAATTCCATGGTCTTTGTAACCTATACTGCAAAAAAGACTAATGCAAAGCATACAAAATATTTTTAGACAAGTAAATATATTTCTAAAGCGTCACTGAAGATTATTGCAGTTCTGCAGGGTTGGGTGTAATTAATATTACGTTTTCAAATCAATTTTAATAATTATTTCAAAATTATTATCCAATGTACTTTAATAAAATTAATTATCAAGGTAAAGCTTGTTCTACTCCTTACCAGAATATCAAAGTCCTAAAGTCAAAACTGCATAAATCCTGGAAAAAATTACCCTTAGAAGTAGTTCGTGCGGCCATAAAAGATTTTCCTAAAAGACTTCGCAAAGTAGTGAGGGCAAAAGGGAGGCATTTGGAATAGTTTTTTTTGACCATAGATTATGAAATTACTTTCTATTTGTTTAAGTTAAACCCTGAAATAAATGTCTTTTTTCAAGGAAAAAATTGTTTTTGTTTTGTAACAGTATTTCTGACCCACCCTGTACATGTAACGAAGAAATTAATATGGTTTTATGATATACAACTGTGACATGGATAGGCTGGCCCTCATGGAATCGTGACGCAATAAGCCTTTTATTGAGCAAACAATTTACTTTTAATCCTATACTTCACTTTACTATTTACTATCAATAATATTTTATACATGGAAGTTCAGTGATGAACAAACATGTTACACGGTCGTCTCACTTGTATTTCTTTCAAATATTCTTGGTAGCGGAGTGTTCGATTGAAGTCAATTTGTGCCGTACATGGAACTAATGCTGCACTAAAAACTTTCAAAGCCACATCATTAACGTGTAAGCTCTAAAGAATTAACAGAATTAGTGCAGCAATTAATAAACTGTAATTCGCTTCTGGGAAAAAATCTTTTGGCTTAGTGCTGTTGATGTCGACTTTTGGGTCACAAATGTCCTATAAAGCGAGAAAATCAGACGTTAAATGCACCTAATTACACAAAGAAAGTAGTTTTGGTGCTCCGCGATTCTGTGTTAGCACAATGTCGTAAATGTCAACAAATTCTGAAGAACGCAACTGACTGAACTTTGAATTATTCTTTTTAGTTATTGAAAGCTGCACCTTTAACACGTACGAGTACACAGCACAGGGTGTCATATAAAATGTAATCTCCCTATGATTATCCATTACTCATATATTTTGATTTAATTTCAACTAAATTAAATTAAAGAAGATGTAATTAAATTAAGGCAATTTAATGTCATTAAAAAAACTTCAATATTTACCCCTAGTCTAGTCTTCCCATAGTAATGAACAGAAAGAGTGCGTACACCCTTTACTATGTTCGAAAACAAAGTATTTTCAAGATTAAATTTCTTGAGATGAAGTTCATCCAGGAAACCTTTTTGATTACGGTCATCTTAGGTTTAAATGAATATTCAAGGTCAATACTTAGAAAAACTACTGAACAATAGAGAGGTGTTATTCAAGTTAAATTACACAAAGCAATATTAACACAGTGCACTAACATTTAAATTCTTTCAATTATCATCAGAAAAGTTTAGCGTAAAAAATTATTACATAAATTTCCGTCCAATAAAATGAAGGAAATTTCAGATTTAGAGGATAAAATTATCTTAATTATTTCGCCCAGTAAAGTTAAGAAATTTTCAAGTTTACACGTTGACTCCGAAGTGGTACGTATGTGGACCACTTAGGTTAGGTTCTGTAATTTTTCAGATCCTTCTAGTGACTATGCGTACAAAGTGAAGATTTACACCGGTCAGGCAATCGGAGGCAACGTGTAAAAGAATTCTAAGCTTTAGTCCCACAGAGCCCTCAGTACACTACTTTTAAAACACATAACTTTCTTTCCAGTAGTAGAATCAAATTGAGTAACCAACAAAGTCTCTTTTGATCCTTAATATAGCCAGCAAAGAGCGAGAACTTCCTTTCAACCTTTCGATTTTCCTCATTTATTTTTTGGCGAAGGTCTTCTGACCACACCCATAATCAGGCATCACGCCGCGTCGATGTGCGATGCTCCTGATCAGCGGAGCTGCGTGCATGAGGAAGACATCGCCATTTCCGAAATCACGAAGGCGATGCAATTTTCAAGTATTTTTATGCCAGGTGAGCTTGCCTGTGTGTTGTAAAATGAGAAATTGTGAGTCAGAGATCTTCTCAGTGGATTAACTCGTTTATGCATAGCGTTTAAAAAAATGTACGTGGGGAGTTGGTGTTATGAAATAATTTAAATGTGTGACAATTTCCTCTTGTATTAGAGTTTGTCCTTAAGCTCAAAAGCAGGAGAAAGAGAAACTCTAAAATAAGAATTTTTTTACACATTTAGATTCTTTCGTAATACCAACTTTATCCACGCCCATTTTTCTGGCCGGTTTACATTAATGAGTAAATTAATTAAGAGCAATCTCAATAATTTACTCAAATGACAAAGTCATTATAACAACGCTGATGTTGAAACGCATTCTACCAGCTCATTAGTACATAAATTAAATACGCTATAATGTTTTTGCCAAACACGACCCTTGAGTTCAGGGCTTAACCACATTTAGCACTCAACGGTGAAACTCGGTCAAGTTTATATTCAATCGGCTATGAAAAAGAGGCAAAATTTTGAGGTCATTCGTCCAGCGCGCTACAGTCAGCCAAGCCGGCAGCGTGTGTGCCTCCCAAAGCGAAAAATAAGGAATGAATAGAACCAAAACAACGGCATGAAAAGATATAAGTAATTCTCGCGACAGAGGATAGAAATAATGGGAGAACACGAAGGTTGTCCAACTGAACAAAAATTCACTGTACACGGAGGTAAGGAGAGTTGCAGGTTCTGCACCGCGCTAAAAGTAATAAAACTGATGAATATCCATTCTCTAGGTGACGAGGTCAGACACAACAATCATATTTGCCTGGTTACGCTCATTAAGCTAACGGTCCCTCCAAGGGCGCAGAGTCTGTTCCTCAATAGACAACTCCTTTCATAGAATCCCCCATTTTAGAAAAAGTCATGATCTATACTAAGGAACGTTCCATAGAAAATTTTAGAATAGGGTTCGACTAACATGACGACCATGAAGGAGTTTTAAAAGTGGAAGGGGATGAAAACTTACGCATGAAATGAATGAACCGTCAAGACTCGTGTACGAAAAAGCCATTCTTAATAGGAATATCTCATTAACTACGCAGCTGAGCACATTACAGCATCCCACAACGAGAGCTGCTGACTAGGCGGTTGTTGCTCGAAATATCCCTGACGAAAGCCAGGTGTTTAACGGACGCTTCCTAAGGCACAAGAATTATTATTTTACTGTACATCCTATGAAAAAGTAATAAGACTCCAGAGAACCACGTAGTCCGTAAAGTATGCAGAAAGTCATTCCCCATTCTGAGCTCTTAGTAATGGGAATTTACCAATACGAAAAGAAAGCAACGAAAACATCCTAAAATGTACAATTTGTCAAAAATCTCTCAGCGACAGTTAATAAGAAGGTATCGTGTCTAGGTACTGTATTACAATACAACAGAGTCGGTGCGCAACATTATATCCAATTTATACTGAAATTATCTTATGAGGGAAAATTTGCTTTCTCAACAATATTTATGCATTTTGTTGATAGCACTCGAAAATATAAAAATATTACACGTGAATAAGAAACAAAGTATATTTCCGTATACGAACTGGTATAATATTCTTATAGTTAATCATGAGTCCAAGAAGTAAAAAACGTTAAATATGAATAAGAAGTAACAGAATGTGTCGGACTACGGATTTGCTACATTTTAATCGAAAATGATTTTCCATTACAGCGTAAAAAACCCTTGTTTGAAGACGTAAATTTCCCCGTTACAGCGTAAACGTTCGTTTGAAGACGTCAAAATTGCGAAGACGTCATTGTCCAATTAAGCATCTGTTGTAGATGTAACGTGCGTCTTAGGTGGGCTTTAAAATAAAGTAATATTTAGTAAGATGCCATCCACTGCTAGACACAGTTTCTCCTGTGCCAGTCGTATAAGATTTGTTCGACACCACCTAGAGGTCTACGTACAGACCAAATAAGCGTGACTTGGTTCACGTTTTTGGAATTGTTAAAATTTACCTCGTTTATATTATATCTTAAATCAGTCAATTTAACTGACCGATAAATAAATTAGTAAAATCAGTGTTTACGAGACGCGAAAAACGAAATGAACCAAAATGACGTATTTAAATTTTAACGATGAAAATACTATTAACGGCTAATGTTTCACTTCACTTTTATTGAACTTACAGACGTGTCATCATTTTACCGTACCCTGTATATTTGTTAGCCAAAACATTAAATCAAAATACAAATTAACAAATCAGAATGCAAGAAATATAGAAAGATTCATAGCAGCAATAAACTATATTCAGCAAAGAGCTGATTAAGAAGGCCAGGCAGCCAGGAACCACTTGAAAAACACTGCACTGAAAGCAAACAAGTAGCACACAGAGGGAGGCTCATGTGCTGAACGGGAAAGCAGCGCGCGTGTGCTGGTCGGTTTTGTCTGAAGCTCCCCAGTCTGTGATTGGAATTGCTGTGGCTGTGTTTGCAAAGCACTCCTGAGGAGGACTCTGCTATGGGTAGCACTGCTACGGCCACGACAGCAAACACAGGACAAGCAAACCTACTTAAAAGGGTAATAATTGAAGTTTACACTACATAGTAACGGTAACATAAAATTTGATAACGATATGCGGACTACTGCAAGTGAAAATTTGACATTGTAGAATTTATCTTCCAAAAGCATCAATAAAGCTCATAAATTTAAGTAAACTCGACATAGAAGAAAATCAATTATAGAATATACTGAAAATCTAATTTAAGATAGAATTCAATACAACAGTCACTACGATTGATGATGAAGGAAGCCTTCAGAAAACGAAGGTAAATGCATTGAAATGTACAGAGGGTCATGATAGAACAGCCATTAAACTCTCAGGTCGAGCCCGAGTGTCGGCAGCCCAGAACGAAAGATGCAATTAAAGAGCGACTCGTGAAAGTAATGGCCGCTCGAAGGTCGACTGTAATTAGAGGGAAATGATCACAAGTGTCGGAGGGCAATACTGACAGCGGAGGGAGCAATTTTGTGCTAAAGGATAGAACTTAGGGAAATGCCAGATGATTAAAAGGGCTATCACCAAGAGTGCTTGAGGAAACTGTTATTGAAACGATGTAAATGAAGGAAACAGAGCTGAACTAAAAATGACCTTCGTTTCAGTTTGCTAAAAGATTCAGGTAGAAATTCTTACTTGAGTGCAATCGAGGAACAAGTAATTGTTTCCTGCGATAAATTCTGTACAGTGAAAATTCAGTCGAGACTTCCTGAAAACAAATCAGTTTTCGTGCACTGTCAAAAACAGGTTCAATCAAGACCTACAAATGCGGGTATTGGCTGCTCTCTGGATTCCAGTACGTACATATTAATGAAGTATTACTCAACAGTTAACCGCCGTTATAAATGAGGGCAGTTTTACTGAAATCCTCTGCATTGCTAAAATTATTTCATTTTCAAACGCAAAACGTGTTTCCTTGACAAAAAAATTTCATTGAAGAGCTAGTGAAATAAAAGAAACTTTGAATGATCACTTTCTTGATTGTTTTTCTAATTTACGTAAGCGTGAGAATTAAATGAATGAAATGACAGTTAAATGGAAAAATAAATGAACATAAGAGAACTTGTAATGACATTTAAAACTTTGAATAGCAGGTAGTGTGGCAGCTTTTTTCTTGCGACTAAACTCAAACCTGTTTAATGAAGGAAAGCGATTAAAATGAGACGATCATTCCATTTATGGAACATTTCGAGTTTCAAGCCTTTCATTTGCAATGGAAAGTTAAAAACCTAAGATTCATTAATAAACAAAAGGTAGCAGAAACAAGATCGTAGAGCACGAAGAAAAATAAAGATGGTCATTGAATAGGAAGGCACGGACAAGAAACATTGTTTTGGTTCACTCCAGCGGGACGATCTCGTCACGCACAACACGCTCAGGCGACCTCGCCAATTCCATTTGTTTGTATTCATGCCTAAACAGCCTCGTCTCTGCAGTCAACGATGTCTGCACAGCCACCGCTGTCTGCACAGCCACCGCTGTCTGCACAGCCACCGCTGTCTGCACAGCCACCGCTGTCTGCACAGCC
>VCRD01001932.1:17738-47323 GCA_006783055.1 Trinorchestia longiramus
TTAGACGGCATGGGACTTCGGTATTGAACCAAGAATGGGCCAAACGGCTCGTTCCTATTGCCTTATTCTATTTTATTCTATTCTACTGGGTTTAGCATGCAAGTTTGAGGTCGACTGAGTTCCAGGGGGAAATTATGTTTATTTTTTACTCCAGGTGTATATGAACTGCACAGTTGCCACAATACAAGCATTCTGGGGAGCACGTCGTCACGTTCTAAACTATAGCTGAACTCTAACTTTGTAAACAGTCCCATTTGAAAATAATTTAAAGCAATTGTTGTATGAGTGAAACCCTTCAAAATCAAATGCCTAATTTATTCTATAATAGACTTTACAGTGTGGAATAAACTCGATGAATAAACTATTGTTGGTGTTAGAAGACTGTAAACTTGAGTTTTTTATGAGCTGTGCTGGACACATCTAGTCCCTACATACGGTGTGCAAAAATGTGTGAATGGTTAAGCGCAGAAAAAAATGATATTGTGATGAACGAACATGAATGGTAAGCTATTTTGCTGATGAGGTTTCCACAGCAACTGCCCCATGAACAATGATGCAAGTTCACTTAAATATCTAAAGTGTTGTGAGTCAAACTTAAGCATTTTACCAAGCTGACTGAAGGATAATTATAAATTTGTGCAGGTGTGCCAGTTCCCTCCATATGTGTATGAGCGTCTGAAGCAGCAGGGATGCGGGGTGGTGCTGGTACTCAACAAGGTCGACATGATGCCTGCTCCACTCGTGCTGGCATGGAAACGCTATTTCGAGGCTCTGTGTCCTGGCATGCAGGTACTCAATTCCACTATATAATAATACACAGTTTGTTGCTTGCTTGGTCCGTCTCTCTGTCACGCTCTTTAGGATTTAGGTACGATGAAATTCGGTATATATTGTAAGCTTTGTATTGTGGATACCAAAGTTACATCCTTCAATGTGGAAGCTCCTTTGCAAAGCCCGCGTTCACTGGCAAATCAAACGAAAAATTCATTGAGAAACACGTGAATTTTGTCGTGTGGGTCTACTAGTTTTAACATGTTTAGTACTGTCTCCTTGTGGGGACATGGAAATTTATTATTCCGATGTGCAATTCAGAATTCAGTGTTACTAATACATTTTCACTATCTGATTAATCTTTTTCATACCTTGTAATGGTAAAAAGTACGCACATAGTTTTGTAGCGTTTGGTTGTCTTAGCTGGATCCATCACTGATACTTCTGCTCTTGTATCGACTCCTGGTAATTTCTTTTTAAATATTGCGAAAATACTTATTTGACTTAGTTCTTTGAAATTTTAGCCCCCCTTGCTGTGGCGTACCCTCAGCAAAAATGAAATATGTACGGTGCGTATGAGCGACCACATTAGATGTGTGCGTGTGTAGGCTCATGGCACACAGTTATGCTTTGTTCCCGTGTGACCGCAGCTTTACTTATTCCAGCAAAACTACGAGATGCCAATAGTGCATAGTGATCAGTCATTCATTTCTTACATTTGTAGCATTCTTATTAGATTGTTTTTTATGTTTTGTTCTGGAAATTTTTTCAGCTCTTGTTCTTCGTAATAAGCAAATACTTGGAATTGATTTTATGTCGTTTTTAATTTGGCCTTAGTGAGAGTATCGACAATCGAATAGTGTTCTACTTTATTCAGAGTAGAAGTTTCCTAAACTCATATTTTTTATACAATATACATTTACATACAGTATTCTGTAGCAATAAACCCTTTAACAACTCCTCAAAAATTTCCCTCGGAATTTGATTAGCCAAATCGACCTTTCTTCGAAAGTCGGTTTTCTCTACTGTTGTGAGACTATTCGAGAATTTTCTTCTTACTTCCAGTTTTATTTTTTGCAGCCTTGTTTTTGATTTTGTCTTTACAGCACAATAATCAGGTTGGACAGTGATTTAAGGTGATTAATTTTAGAAGTGAAAAACATTGCAATTTACGCATGCGACGGAGAAGTAACTCAGGAGACTGAAGAGTCCATTGAAAATAAGTGTTTTTCTGTAGTGCTCAATTTTGAGTCTCAGATTGTATTGCAGCCATAGCTCGGATGTGAGGCTTCAATGTCTCTGGATCATGGTAGTACTCAGGCACTTCTTGGTATGTGATGAAGTCATTTGAGGCTTATCTCTGTAGACCAACTTGTTGAATAGAGAAACAAGTATGTTCTTCCCTTGAGCGTACCTACCTTCTAAGAACAATAGAACTATTAAGTTAACAGAGCAAAATACCAGCAAAATGAGATGTGTAGACGTGGCTGTATTGTGTTAAGCACATGTGTTGTGTGCAGGTGGTGCCCTTCTGCAGCCACGAGCGTATCCTGGACAGACGGCGGAAAGTACAGCTCGCACTGCACAGCTGCAGAGGCCTCCTGACTGCCGTGAAGGCTGTCGCTCAGCCTGCAGGTGCAGTTTGTAGCTCACCACATCAGAGATATGATGTAGTTCACCACATAAGAGACATAATGTAGTTCACCACATAAAAGACAATGTAGTTCACCAAATCAGAGACATAATGTAGTTCACCACATCAGAGACATGATGTAGTTCACCACATCAGAGACAATGTAGTTCGCCACATAAGAGACAAAGTAGTTCACCACATCAGAGACATAATGTAGTTCACAACATCAGAGACATAATGTAGTTCACAACATCAGGGAAATGATGTAGTTCATGACACATACTACTACTGCCTCAGTTGGCAGCAATGTCGGTGGAACTGAACACAGCAAGACTGAGGCTATGTGCCTGGCTCGTGAGAGGGTCTCAGGGTCTATCTGACCAACAGCGGTTCTCATGATTTTACTCCTATTCTTTGCAAGCTAACTTTGTCTACTCTAAGTACTGCTAGATGACATAAAAGCGATTTCATTGACAGGTGTTGGACTAAACACAGACAAAAATTCAGGCGGTGCTGATTTTGCACCAAAGGGATTGCATATTGCATATATCACCAGCTTGGTCGACTGGTGAGCGAATCTGCTTGCGAGCGGAAAGACCCGGGTTCGAATCCCGCTGCCGACATGGTTGACGCGGCTACAAATACGGCATGGGACTTGGGTAAACAACCGAATAATTATCGAAGTAATTATCCGACCTAAGAATGGGCCAGAAGGTTCGTTCTTATAGCCTCATTCTATTCTATATTATAATAGGTACCCCGCTAAACTTTTGCCACCTAACTTTCGTTGTTGACGTCTTTTATTCTTCTGATTCAGTTGTTTTTAGTGTCGATCATCAAGCAAGAAGAACAAAGTGCAGCAGTCATAGAATGATAAACTGTTGCTTTGAAATGATTATAAAATGTATAGGTGTGGGTACCATCCTGTTTTTTGAATGGCTAATTGACTCCAGGCAAACACATTAAAATCTACGGTCAGTGAGACTTGCAGTCAAATCACGCATTGCATTAGCAGGACAATAGTTTTATACAGTCCCAAACATTATAAGCCTTTATTCGGGAGTTCAACGTAGTTAATAAGCTTATAGTGATTCTGGAACATTTTGTGATTGTCCTAAGCAAAGTAGTAATTACAAAGCGGAGGTGTGTGCTTCAAGGCTGTTTATGTTGCAAAGTGGGATTCTGATTTATAAGCTATCTGTTCTTTACCAAGGGTGTGATCCACTCGAATTGTCGCCAATTTTATGTAATATCATTATCCTTTATTTGGCATTAGCATTTCTATGAGTTTTTCTGATGAAAAAAATAGCTTATTGGTTCGCACTTGCACTAGTGCAAAGAGAGCAAGTTAATTTAAGAGTAAGGAAGCAAACCTAAAAGAACTTGTTGTTCAATAATAATAGCAATGCCTCTACAGAAAGCACCTCTAGGATCACCCACACTCACCTTAAAGTCTACAATGCAGACAAATCAGTCCAAGTGCATAATATTCTAGTAGCATTACGGTGAAGTCCTTGAAAGATATTATTCGCTTCAGTCATAAGGCCAATAAAATTCTCTAAAAGCTGACGTCTTTGCAGTTATTTTATGACGTTTCTCACAGTGGACCTGTCAAGCTGGGAGGAGCAGCTGGAGGCAGCAGCCAAGGATGAGCTTGAGATCACTGGAGATGCTCCTGCCAACACACGCCATGATGCATGCGCTCAACCAGACAGTGACAATGAAGACAATGACGAGGAAGAAGAAGAAGAAGAAGACTCTGCTCAGGAGGAGGAAGATGCGGCACACGCTGCTGGGGAAGACAGAGACGCCAAAACCTTCACCGTAGGCACCATCGGCTATCCCAACGTGGGGAAGTCGTCTCTCATCAACGCCATTTTGGGGCAACGCGTGAGTGCAGCTCTTCACACCATAGTGATCGACTAACTGGACAATGGCTCTCGCCATTTTCCTAGTGTATAGATTTCTTCAAGTTTTTCTTATAAGTCCAGTATCTAATTCTGTTTCAAACTCCACCTTGTATTCCAATCCTCACATTGTTGTTCTAGAGAAATATCACGGCTGAATTTGAGCCAATCGACTCATTTGTCTTCTTTTTACGTCTTTGCTTAACTCCTAGGATTCTGTTAATTTTTTCGACCTATTTCCCGTTGAGATTTTTTAAGTTGTATTAACAGTGTTAATTCCATATTTATTTTAAGAAATTTCTGCTGTACAAAAATTTCTGCTGTAGTAAATTTTGTAAGTAAGTTTAAGTGGAAAGTAAAAATAAAGTAAATGAGGGTAGACTTTGTCTGTCGCTCTCATATAACAAACCGCTCAAAATAAACTGCACGTATTGCAATAGCTTGATGATGCTCAGTTGAGCTGTACAGTACGGTGAGATAAGCTTTATTCGTTCGTGTCCATACTTCATTTCTGGGACTGTGCAGCCGGGAGAGAACCCGTTAACGTGAATACAAAAAGTTTAGTCTAAGATACTTCATGTGTCTGTATTCACACTACAGAAAGTGAGTGTGAGCCACACACCGGGCCACACAAAGCACTTCCAGACCCACTACCTCACTCAGGACCGCTCTGTCATGCTCTGTGACTGTCCTGGTCTCATCTTCCCTGCAGTGTGCCCCTACAAGCTGCAGGTGGGAGTCTTGTATCTTCTGTTATGAGTTCTGCTATGTCATAAAATACTGTTAACTGCGTTGTTCCTGCTTCGGTTTTTGTTTTCATTTCAGGATGTTCATTGTTCACTCATGTTGATATTCCAGAGTGAGTGTTTATTGTGATTCATGTTCAGGTTTGAACATTAGATCTGCCTGTAAAATTATCTTGCTGAAATATCTTTAGAAAGTTTGCGTGAAAATTTGCACACTGCGATGCGAGGGTGCGTTAACTGGCTGTTTTGATCTGATGCACTCTTTTACCTGGAGAAGCTCGGCAGGTTTCTTTAGTGATTAATTAGTTTACTGTGGAAAACACCAGAGGACTGCCTTTATTTTCACTCTCCTATGTACTTCAACGCAACTTAAAAAATCTGTTAAAGCCGTTATCGTCCTTTCTATACCTTCACTATTTGCTTACACTCTTGTACCTCTATCAGTTGCACTCTTCAAGACACGTAACCTTCTCAGATTTTCATTACTAAATCAGTTTCTCGTACTTTCATATCTGTATTTACCTTATAAAACCTAAACGAGTACGTCACCTACTAACACTTCCATGATTCCGTGACCTGGTCACCCTTTCATAGCTCTGTCATATTCTCATACTCTTAACTCCATGACCTGCTTGATGACCCCGTAACCTCTCATATGGTGACCTCGTAACCTCACATGGTGACCCCGTAACCTCTCATATGGTGACCCCGTAACCTCTCGTATGGTGACCCCGTAACCTCTCGTATGGTGACCCCGTAACCTCTCGTATGGTGACCCCGTAACCTCTCGTATGGTGACCCCGTAACCTCTCGTATGGTGACCCCGTGAGTGACAGGAGTTTGTGTGGTGCAGGTGTTGTCTGGGACGTTCCCAGTGTCCCAGGTGCGAGCGCCGATGTCCGTGGTGGGCTTCCTAGCTGCCCACATCAACGTGCCCAGGGCGCTGGGCCTCACATTCTCCCAGGAGTATCTGGAGGACTGTGGAGCTAAACCTCAGTGGACGCCGTTCTACATATCTGAAGGTGAGCTTGCGTTCACGTACTAGAATCTAGATGTCAAAACTAGGACTCCTAGAATATCCTCTAGATGTCAAAACTAGGACTCCTAGAATATCCTTTAGATGTCAAAAGCAGGACTCCACGACTCTGACCTGGAAATCGAGAGTCAATATCACTATATTAGTATTGATCTTTAGTAGTGATGTAGCACTCCAATGCTTATGAGCTATTGCCGTCTTGTGGTTCCTGTGTGTTGTTGCTTCTCCATTCAGTTTGAATGATTATTCCTCTGAACGAGCTATCATACAGATACACCTGATGAATGAAGATTTATTTTAATGATGCTCATTTGAAGTGATCTAATTTTAATGAAACATTGTTTTTGATCAAAAGTTACTTCATGGTTCGTCAATTTGACCGACAGGCATTCTTCATATGAGGAGCAAAATCCTTGACTCTCCTTGATTGTATTTGCAACTGAATGCAACTAACAAGTAATATTTACTTGTATTACAATGAATAATACTCGTGCTACCAATAGTAACTATATTATTGCGGTGCATGGCAGCATGGGCAGTGAAGCGCAACTACAGGATCAAGGGTCGTGGTGGACGTCCGGACGCTAGTAGAGCTGCTAATGAACTGGTGCGCTTCTCCCTTGCTGGTCGCCAGCGTCTCGTGCTCTGCCTCACACCCCCTCACTACTGTCCAGGTCACCACACCTTGTCCTCTGTACTGTACTGTGTACTGAGCGTACTGAGTACTGGGCGTACTGATGGTACTGTACTGTACTGCTGATGGTACTATACTGTACTGCTGATGGTACTATACCATATACTGATAGTACTGTTATGTAGTACTACGTGTATATGTATTGCCGTGTTTGAGACGGCGTTTTCAAGTTGGACAATTTTTCTGAAAAAAGGAAACCATTTTTTCGTACGGCATCATTCCGTGTTGAAATGGCAAAGAAATGTGACAGGCTTCCTTAACTCTACTCATTCGCAAAGTGTCCATGAAAATTTTTTTTTTATGTGCTCTTGTCATTATTTTTTGTTATGTAGTCTTACTTTGCTGTGGTTTCTCATGGTTCCTGCAAGTTTTAATGATTTAAGCGGTTCTGCACAGTTAAGTTCCTATTTATATAGCAATGGAATGTCTCTGACCTGTTCTGTGATGTTTTTCATATGCTACACATCAATGAACAAATATACAATGTGGTTAGTCCATTAAATTTGGTATGTGATTTTTCATAGAATATTTCCTTTTTGGCTTCAATTATGGTGTTGGCTTGCGGATTGTCTGCTTGTTCATCTTGGACAGCAACTGTTTATCAAACCTCTGTAATTCCTTCACATTAATGCTTATTTCCTGCTCTCTTGTGAGCCACTGATTCATTGCGAAAGCAGCCCATAAAACTTAGCGTCATTTTTTTCTCAAATCATCGTGTGTTGTTACTTGTAGCTGCTCGTACTTCTCATAGTTCAAATAACATCGTTACGGCTGAATGACGATCCAAAACAATCTTATTTTCACAGACAAGTTTGCTAGTGACAGTGCTGCACTGGCAGCTATCCGAGAAACACAAGGCCTGCACGCTGCTGTGGTGGAGCAACAATGTCTCTTACTGCAGTACACACAGCGGACAACCTCTAGCAACTCCCGTGCTCGTGGTTCCCAACACCTACCACAGGATGATCATGATTCTAGTGCAGCCACTGAACAACTCGCCACTGTATCAAACAAGTATGCTGCGTTGAATTTTCTCTCAGATGAAGACAAAAGTACTGACTCGGAGACAGAGACTGAAGATGATTAGTTCATAATAAAAATAATAAATATCTCAAATACTAGCCTGTGTTTCAGTACGTTAATACATTTGTTAACCGGAAAAACTAACAACAATGGCTGTTAAAGCGTCACCATGGAGAAAACAAGGAACATTTTCGAAAATTTCTATCTATAACATCATTATATTCAGCTTAACTTCTCATTAGATGGACATAATTATTGTGTAAATGATAAGCCTACATGTATGTTATTCTCTATTCAACTTAAGATACAGTCTTACAGTAGTCTACTGAACAAATCCTAATGTATTCTTAATTTTAGTTTGATGTCACAGTGTATAAGTGGTGTGCAATGCAAGAGGCTCTAGTTCAAATCCCATTGCCGTAGTCTATTTCTGCTGAGCATCGGTAAATCAGATACGCATTCTACGTGTGTTGCAAAGCATTTAGGGTTCCAACCTTTCATTAAGCCTATTTAACACCCATAAGATCTTTTGTGTTAAGTCGTACTATAGAAGACGAAAGCAGTCGTTGGAAACACCATCACTATTCATAACATGTTGGCGATAACAATTGAAAACTCGGTCCCATTTGTTATAGATCTATACTGCGTTGTGTTATATAGTATGACGTGATTTATCGGATAGAAGAGGTGTATTTTTTGTTGTTTTTATGAAAAGGTAACTCCCAGTAAATCAGGAAAGCTCCCTCGCTTATGAAATAATGATTATTCTTTCTTTGGATAACGCATAAGTGCAGTACGAGTGACACCTCTTTGATTTGTCTAGATATGTTGTTGTTCCACAGTGTGAACAAAAATATGTGAATGTTTATCGACGGAATTTCAGAATATGAGTACATTATTGTTAAAATGTAGATGAAACAAAAGCTGTAATCAAGCGCTTGCTTCACAAACATGTCAGTGACGCTAATTTCTTATATAATTTTGTAGTTCTTAGTAACAGTTTCAACCATGACAAAGTTCATTGCTTTGCCTACAATGTTCACTCTAACATTATGTACCACTCACAAAACACTATTGCTTGAAAATGAATTTTTTTGAACAAGAAACGCTAAAAATTGTAACTTAATTCATGGAATGTGAAGAAAATCTTACTTGAAGACAGTACGTCTTCCATCATGTAAATAATATACAAATGTTTTATTATCTTATTTATATATTAAAAACATTCTGCGCCATGAGTAAAATAAATGTGTAAAATGCTTGTGTATTAGGCCTCTTACGAAGACAGATTACGTTATTTTCCTCCTAGAAAATATATTTGATCGAATATCTATGCATATAGATGAGCAATGTGAGAGTAATAATCTTGTTATTATTTGTTATTGAGAGTATTTCCATATTAGTAATGTTAATCAACTAATATCATACGGATACGGTTATCAAGTGTCGTACGTCTGCTAACCAGGACACTGATCGACTCTGGAAAAAGATTACCTGTGTTGCTAAGCTGTGGATTACCATCGACGTGTGGCACTTTTATCTGCGTGTGGAGGCGATGAGCTGTTTACTTTATAAGTTCCATGTATTCTTATGTGACTTACCACCCTGGACCTCCTCTGCCCTCAAACCATTCAGTTCCTACAAGAATAGTATAGTGTGATGAATGTAAAAGAAAACCAAGAAGGCGAGCAGGACGGGGTAAAGTGTAGATTATTTAGAAGGATGAAAATTACTCTGTTGGTGATCCGTGGTAACGAGCGTGTTTTTCCTGTGCGACATCTTATAAAGAATAACAGTTTTTCAAATAATTTTTTTTTTGGCAGTTGATATTTGTTTTATTTTATTACAGTGAGTTATAGCAGGATGCTATCATGAGTACCATGATGTGTATCTATTGTATTATAGATACTTCTAGTATGTGTCCTCTGTAAAGAGAAGTAAAGAAAATTTATCAAAGTAATTTCCATTATTATGAAAATGCTTCAGCTACAACTTGAGCTAATCAACTTAACCTTCATGCATATCTTTACCTTTGTTTTCATTCAAGAGCAAATTTGTAATCTGATTGATTAAATTGAAGAGCAATTTCATAATCTGATTTCAAAAGTGACGATAAATAGATTTAATTTCTCTTCAACTTGTAGTACTGTTACCTCCTGGATTAAAAAATATATTGTGCTTCATTAAAAAGGGAAGTTGAATTACTATCAAACTTATCTCTCAGGTGACAAATTTAGTTTGTTCTATGAAAATATTGCAGGTTCATGTATGATTGAATGATGCTCAAGCATTCTTATATCAAATGGAACTTTAGTAATTGAGTCTAAATGAAGCTTTACTTTCCCAGGTCTGAGACTTGACCAGGAAGGTTCTCTAGATCAGGAATTTCTTTACCTGGATGCTTGAGTGCCCATTGGAGGTGTGAGTTATGATTAAAATATTACATTATAAATTTGATTGTGGGTAAAACCTTTTTATTTATACTACAGTATATTATGGGCTCAGATTGTTTCTAAAAGTTGGTGACTTGTTGAGAGCTGTGGCATCTACAGAGATTATTAGGGTGATAGAGGCAGGCAACTGATGTCTTGAATGCTTGTACTTTAACTTGAGCTCAGACAATGATATTTCATATGGAGAAAGTACAACTCTGATTATGATATAGATTTGAATTTAAAATGTTCTTTATAACTTGGATCACCAATTAAAAGAATTAAAAATCAAAGTGATTGCTGTAATAGGCTATCAATGAAGTGTCTTACAGTGAAAGAAATTTATAAGCATATCTTGAGGATTTGACATGCCTTGGCAAGATGGGCAATTTTGTCAAGCTTTTTGCACAAAGTTAGGCAAGTAACTTGTGCTCTTGTTGGTGCATCTTAAATATCTTTGCATTTCATAGATAAATTTTGAGCTACGCTTAAAAAAATTAGCAGTGTTTGTTGCAAGAGTCTGCTAGTTAAATTGTTAGGCTTTGTCTATCTTATTTCTTCTTTTCAGTTTTTTTTATTGTCTGTCTTCAGAGTTCCATCTTTTCAAGGTGCTTGCTTTGCATCTGGATGTGGCTCTCTGTTAGATTGTAACCTCTACTATTAAGGCATTGACTATGGTTGTTGAAATTGGTGGTTCAAATAATAGAATAGAATATAATAGAATGAGGCAATAGGAACAAACCTTATGGCCCATTGTTGGATTTGTATCAAAGTCCCATGCCCTAATTCTAGCCAAGCGATGGTCATACACAAACTGACCACCGCGGCAGCGGGCCTCAAACCCGGGTTTTCCCGCATTGCAAGCGAGTTTGCTCACCAGTCGACCAAGCTAGTGGTATATAATAGAACTAGTGGTAAATTAGGTAGCCATCATAGTTGATATGCATATTAAAACAGTATTGTTACTAGAACTTCTCTGTGTAGTTGCTGAGTTAATGAGATTCCTGCTCTGAAGCACAATAAATTTGGGATGATCTACCGATGTTGGAAGTATTGCTGCTCTTCAAAGGGCACATTTGTAGATGTGGTAGTTTGTGAAACCTCTGCAATTCCAATGAAGCACATCCAGCCACCTGGGCTGAAGAACATTGCAGTTCTAAAATTGCTTCATACATCTCTGACTTGAAAAGTCTCATCTGCTTCCAGCTACTTTATCTTTGAATTATTGCTTCTCAATTATTGTATAAACTATTGAATGGGGGTCAGCCTAATTTTCAGTCAGCCTCATAATTTTATTTCACTAAATAGTAATCTTTTAGTAATGTTAGTGGGAACTGTACTTCCATGTTGATGACAACTCATTATATATGACAGTTTTTGTTATGCCAAGTAATCACATACAGACATATGTTAATCTGTGTTCTCAATTTGTTAACTGTACAATGTTTATGTTGCATTTCATATTTTTGAGAGAATGGATTTATTGGATCTGATTAGCGATGTGCTTTCATGTCTGCCAGGGTTGTTGGTGGTCCTACTGCCTTGCACCATCAGATATGCAAATCATCTTGCTGCCCATCTTGGATCTCAATTTGAACAAGTGAAAAATGAGTGTTGAAGCAAATTTCATTTGTTAAATTTTGCTCATGTTGTGTTATTCGCTTAAATGAACATCCATTTGTGTATTTTTCAGTTAATTAATGATGGCAGACTCGAATGATCCTTTAGCTCAGCCTCCGGAAGATGAGCTCACAATTCCAAGAGCTGCAGTCAACAAATACATCAAAGAAATTTGTCCCAATATTCGAGTTGGATTAGACACAAGAGAGCTGCTGCTACAGTGCTGTTCTGAATTTATTCATGTCATTAGTTCTGAGGCTAATCAGATCTGCAGTGAGGATAATAAGAAGACTATCACTGCTGAACATATTTTCAAATGTAAGTATATAATCATAATTGATGTTCAACACAATTCAGAAATTACTGGAGATATCAATTGTAGAATCTTAACTCATGGCTCCCAATGGTCCCCAAGTTCACAACTCCAGTAGCTCATTATGTGATACTTAGAATTGATGCCTTCCAAAACACAGCATTCAGTAATTGTTTGGCAGAATAGGATAATTGATGGTACTGAATTTTTATATTATGATGTTGATTTTCTTAATGTTCAAAATGAAAATGTATATTGTCTCCCTGTGAAAATATCAATAATATAAAGCTCAGTGGAAGAAAGTTATACATTAATAGCTCTACCACTAAAATCTCTGTACATCTTTATTTTGCTTACAGCTTTGAATAAGATGGGTTTTGGTGACTACGTAACTGAGGCAGAAGCAGTGCTCCGAGACTGCAAGGCCATGGCTGCAAAGAAGCGCAGAAAAAGTTCACGTTTGGAAAACCTTGGCATTCCAGAGGAAGATCTTCTACGTCAACAACAGGAGCTTTTTGCCAAGGTAAGTTAATGAACCATGCACACCAATGTTTCTGGTTTTCCTTCTGGAATTATGGAAATGCAGTCCACTATTGTAAGGGCAATATTATTTTTTCATTGGGCCAGAAGGACCCTGACTAATTAATGGGCCAGAAGAACCCTGACGAATTAATGGGCCAGAAGGACCCTGACTAATTAATGGGCCAGAAGGACCCTGACTAATTAATGAGTGATGTGTGTGTAGACGGAGCTAACCTGATTATTGAACATCTGTATGCAGGCGAGAGAGGAGCAGTTTATAGTCGACCAGCAGAAGTGGTTGGAGTTGCAACAGCAAGCTGCAGCTGCTGAGCAACAGCAGCTCAGTGCATCTGATCCTCGATACGATGACGACGACGAGTACGAAGAAGACGATGAGGATTCTTGATTTTCTCATTAGTAATTAAATTTTGCATTGAACACTTTTGAAATAACACTATTTGAAAATTAGAAAGTTTTATAAGAAACATTTGTCGAGTCTTCCCAGTTTTGAACTTCGTTGTAGTGAAGACGTGGAGTGGAAACAGTGGTTAAATTCCCAACTCAAGAATTCGAAATTCTTGACTCCAACAGACTTGGATGTAACAAATCATTCAAAGTAAGTATTTGACTTCAACAAATTTTTGCTTTGTGTTAACGCCAAGCAATACCTTTTTAACATCTTCGTTTCGTCAAGAGTAGTTGTGCATGAATAGCAATTGGGGTAAGTTTCACGCAGTCATCTCGAAGCAAAGTGTGGGTTGTGTTATTTCATGAAAAATAGTTTTTTTGTAGATTACTACTATTGGTGTATGACTGGTTTGAGCGTTCGGAGTGATTTAACAAACAGACATTGATTGGAAATATGAATTCAGACGCGCGACGACGTTGTGTCAGAGGTGGGAAGACGTATGAATGAATGAAGTGAAGAGTGCTGGGTACAAATGTTCGTCTAAATAAAGTGCAAGTGTGTGTGTTCGAGATCGTATGGAGTGAAGATTACGTACGGACATGTCATTATTATTTGAGGAGCACCAATCAGGCAATGGTCTCGCTCTATTATTATTATTTCTATCAAAAATGTGGTTCGCTGGGGAAACAATCTCACCAGGACCTGGTAATGATGAACAAGTCAGAGCTGGCCGCGGCCTGCATCAAAAGATCGGCATGATTTCTGATCTAAACAATAGAGTTATGGCACTTGATTGCGATGTCCCTTGGCAGTTGTGTGCTCATGTTCATCTTTGATCGTGCCTCTAACATGTTCAGGTCTCCAGGGAAATTATTATTGATTTAACATAACTGCTTTCCCATGATCATTGAAAATCTACTTCCTTTTTAAATTCTCTTTTAAGAGTAAGGTTGTGTGTAAACTTCTCTCGGTTCCTTATTCTGCTCGAAGTTTAGGGAGTATTGAACACTATTATGTTCAATGGTCTTGAATTATGCCCAATTGACGGGTCATAGTTAGCTCATTATGCTAATTGGCGGTTTCCAACCAACGGTATGCTAAGGTTTAACTTTTCCGATGTACGCGAATAAGACAGGTGCTGTTCCGTGCTTTTTCAGTTTTAAGCTTTCGTCTGAATCATCCCCTTATATAAAATTGCGTAAAATTAATTTAATGCTACGTGAAATTGAAGGATATCTTCACCTTGGTTTACTGGCGAGTAATGTAACATTAGATGGGTTCGTTGTGAGACCTGTAGTTTGAGGGGAGCTGAAAATAGTCATTTGTTTTAAAATATTCAAGTGATAATCTACGGTTTCGGTGTAGTTTTGGTTTTCTGAACTGTGTGTCAGAATTAAGCACACGGGCAAAACATTGTCCTCACAAGAAGTGAAGAGGAGAGTAGGAAAGCTTGTGTTGAGGTTGTGCCGTACATAAGTCTCCTAGAGCACTGTGACTGTAGTGGTGGTCTGCGAACTGGTGCCAGTGTGCGGCATCAGCTACCGGTATTGTTTCCGGTGCAATTAATATTGCTAAAAATATTACCGGTCCTTGGCACAATCGTAAAAATACTGCCTGGCTTGATAGCTTAACACGTTGCCTCCGATTGCCTGACTGGTGTAAAACTCCACTTTGTACGCATAGTCACTAGAAGGATCTGAAAAAATTACAGAACCTAACCTCAGTGGTACACATACGTACCACTTCGGAGTCAACGTGTTAAAAGAGAACTAAGCTCTCCTCTGCAGTGTTAATTTGACATTATTTGTCCCTCAGTTTATCCGGACGACGGGTGCAGCCATTACGCAGGTGCTCATCAGCTTGCGAATTATTGTGAAGTTTAACTCTTTCTTCAATTAGTAATTTTTCAGCTTCACGCTCGGGCTTTTACTTGTACGCCACTCCAGATACAATGAGTGACTTCACTGGCTTGCTACTTAGGAAAAAAGCAAGTTTGAGGTTATGAAAGACTAAGTGTGTTCGCCTTGCATTTTTGTAATTTTCTCGCCACCGTGCATCAGGCTCAATGCATCAGCTATCATACTCGTATTGCTCAGTTGACGCTCGTCACGGAACAGGAAGGAGGAACCTTTATGGTTTTGTCTTTGCAGAGGCATTTGAATGCTTAAATATTTGCAGAGCGGCGTCAGAAATATTACTTTAAAAATTACAAAAATCACATTAGACGGGATGGCAACGAGAAGCAATAACACATCAGATTTATAAGTCTCTGAGCAATGCACTTTGACAATCTACATATTAATTCAATTTCGCAACATTTTTCATAGTTTAATAGAAGATTCGATTTCTTCACTTCGAACAAATGTTGAATTTTTTGCAGGAGATGTTTGGAAATTTTCTTTAGAATCTGAATCCATAGCAATTGTAACTGTGTCACAAGTGGACGCGCTGGGACTAATTCTGTGGGAATCTCCCCCGCTGTCGTCATACCCAGCTGTTGCTTCATCGTTTATTGTCTCATCTTTTGTATCATCATCGTCTTTTGTATCATCGTCATCTTTCGAATCATCGTCATCCTCTTGCCACTTTCCTTTCGTCATTTCAAGCAAGCGCTCCACCTTATCAACAAGCAGCGCCAGCGTTTGGAGTTCTTTACAGCAGTCTTGATGGATGTGGAAGTTGGAGTGATCACAGTCATGTGATGCTTGTCTCTCAGCTACAACTCGTGGTAAGATTTTGGACATGGCATTGAATACTGACTGACGTCTCTCCATTCTAGGCCTTGACTGAGACCTTTCTGGTAGCATTTTCGCCACTGTATTCATTATGGACTTCCTTCTACCTGAAAGGGAAATGACAGATGACCGTCTTTCGCGTTTAGTTTCCGTGGTTTCCGTACTAACTGGCTTCCTTCTTAAGGCACGTGATGGTACAGAAGAAGTTCGTCTGGCGCGTCTTGGAGCAATTTTTTCTGCATCTTTAATCATAGAATCCAAGGTGTTTGTGTTTCGTTTCTGCAGCTGTTGTCCCACGTCTTCTTTGTCTTCTGAAATTGCGTATGCAGAGTTGTCGACACCTTCCTTTCCCTTGGGTATTTTTTGTTTGGCGATGTCAATTTTTTTTGATTTGTTATGAACTTCCTGATGATGCAAAAGGAAATTTTGCATAATGGTTTGGAGGCGAGCTGTTCGCTTGTGTAGGATGTGGGCCGTACGCGCCTCCATTTTGCGGATCTGGTAAAAAATGGTTCATTAATAAGAATGTTTACCGTAAAAGTTGCTAGCATCTCATGATTGTGATGTTCTGTAAATACTAGGTTGCAATTCGCTGAGTCATTGTCTAGGGACTTGTAATTTTTTTATTGCAGAAAATCCGGTCCTGAATTTGGTGTGACGCATTAAATAAATGTTTATTGTCGTTGTACAAATACAGAGGGGACAAATTGAATAAAGTAATATTTCTTAAAATGAGTCTGATTTTCATCCTTCAACAAGCAAAAGATGTACAAAGTCTGATACCAAGGAATACAAAAAATATCAAAGGATGGAGAAAATGAGTGAAATCAATTGAAAATATACAGAATAAAAAAGTTACTCTCCCTAACTGGGTTCAGGGGATTAATGCGCTAAACTTTTCGTCGAGTAAAGGCTTATTTGGAAAATACATTAAATTTTAAGGTTTTGAACATTGGATGACCATAACTTATTGCAAGTAAATTTGAATTTAGTAACCAAACTTGTTTTCCAACAGGTGGAGTCATGGGAGCGAGTTAAATGAGTAGACTAACGAATGACGTGCAAGCATGCAATTGGTACCAAATAGAAAGTGAACAGAAAAGTCATAATTAAAATGGGTGGTTAACTACAGGGGGAACAAGCGTCTGGAGAATTTTTAGAGGCAGACAAGAACTTTGTGGAGGAAAGTAAAGAGACAGAATTGAGATTCAGAATGAGTACCAGTTCAGAAGAATGGGAATGAAGTAGTTCTGTCCGACGGTAAGGCCGTTCAAAAGAATTACTAGAATTCTCGGAGCAGTTACTGAATGGGAGAGATGACATGAGGGGCGGTCAGGTGAGTGTGGGGCAAATAGGGCTTGACATCAAGAGTGTTACTTGGTTTCCATTCTATTTCTCAAGAATAAGACGATACCCTCATTCTACTCACCGGATTAGACTTGAGAGCATCAATGAGAAAGGTAATAATCATGATGATGTAGGACAGTCCAAACATGGTCCACAACATGATATAGCCTTTGTAGACGTAGTCCCAGCTACCGCTGTAGCCCGGTTTTCCTACGGAGAGGAGTGAATCATGTATCATAATCATGATCCGTCATTAGAATAAGCGTATTTTCAACACTGCATCTACTTGGCTGTATAAAATATTGAGAACACACTATTAATTTCAATGCTTATGTACAAGGTGGCTCGTATGTAAGGTACATTTTTGAAACTATTGCAGCTATAAAACTATAAATGATAAAGATATTTGGTTAATTCAGAATGAATGAGGAGATTTCAAATTTTCTACCAGTGTATAAAGTCTACCGACGATCACAACATAATCCCCCAAAAATTTATAAAATCCACTCTCCCCCCCCCAAATGAATCGCTACGTAATGGAACAATGAGCACAAATAGTGAAACTTTACTTCCGATGTAATTGTTCGATTACTGCAGTTCAGAGGAATTACAGGAATATTGATGGTACTGAAAGAAGGCCTTCGAAAAAGTGCATAAAAAACTGGTATTGAAATTTAGAGAAACTGGGACAACAGCAGACAGACAACGTTGTGGCAGGCCACGGACCATACGAACTGGTGCTTCAATTCAGCTTGTTGCAACGAGTGTTGATGATCGACCCAAAACGTCAACTAGAAGACGTTCAATTCAACTGAGAATGTCACGTACCTCACTGCCACGTATTTTGGTAAAAGATCTAAAGTATCATCCACATAAAATTCAATTAACTCAAGAACTCCATCCTACGGACTACCAAAAGCGATTAGATTTTGCGAATAGATTCCTGGACCTGGGAAGCCTCACAGCAGAGTTTCTGCTGTCTGCTATTGTTCCAGTTTCCCTAAATTTCAATACCAGTTGTTTATATACTTCTTCGAAGGACTTCTTTCAGTACCATCAATATTCCTATAATTCCTCTGAACTGCAGTAACCGAACAATTACATCGGAAGTAAAGTTCCACTATTTTTGCTCATTGTTCCATTGCGTAGCGATTCATTTTGGGGGGTGGATTTTATGAATTTTTTGGGCAATATGCTGTGATTGTCGGTAGACTTGATACGCTGGTAGAATAGAATAGAATAGAATGAGGCTATAGGAACGAACCTTCTGGCCCATTCTTGGGTCGGATAATTACTTCGATAATTATTCCGTTGTTTTACCCAAGTCCCATGCCGTATTTCTAGCCGCGTCAACCATGTCGGCAGCGGGATTCGAACTCGGGTCTTTCCGCTCGCAAGCAGATTCGCTCACCAGTCGACCAAGCTGGTGATAACTATTATAGAAAACTATAGAAAACTTTGAGATCTCTTCTTTCATTCTGAATTAACCAAATCTCTACCATTTTCAGTTTTATAACGATAATAATTTTAAAAAGGTACCTTACTAATAGGCCACCCTGAAGAAGACAATAGAAAAGAGCGTAAGCCAACCCCTACACTCGGCATTACCATATTTTGTTTACTGTAAACATACCTGCAACAAAATCTCCGAACCCGATGGTTGTGAGAGAAATGAAGGCAAAATAAAAGCTCTGTAAGAAAGTCCATCCTTCGACCTCCATGACGATGAGAGCAGGAACTATGAGGAAGAGCAGCAATCCTGGCATCATGTAGATCATGGCCCTGTTCACCACCTGAGATGTGGACCTGCCGTTGCCGCCTTGTCTGTCCTCTTCAGTGAGAACCTGCCAGTGCATGTCGGGGCTAAAATTATCATGAGTATTCGTTGACATGCTGTCTTCTTTTACCTAAAAACTGCTAGTGCAACAGAACAGCTGCTAGATTGTATGTTACTTTTACGCGCATGTAAGAACATATTAATGTGTAATGGTCACTTCAAGTCTAACCGAAGTTAATCGCTAGTGTACATGAAATGTGAAGTTCTATCTACGGGGATTGGACAAATTGAATTGGTAAACTTGTTTACTCCATTTTTTTAAGTTTCTGTATGGTAAATCGTGTCTCCAAATTTCGTAGAAATGCATTTCATGCACTCTATAATTGAATTTACGCTATTTCATATATACCTATATTTTTTCAGTTAATAATAGCATTCGTGATCTCATAGATTTCGAAAAATGAACGCTTGAAAGAGCTCTTTAGTCCGAGCTTTCCTCATTAAGTGTTTGAACTTGCTGAACTTGCAAAAGAGTGTTACGATCAGGAAGGCCGAATTCTCGAAGCATCACCAAGAAAAACAGTGGAACGCACATCAGCCTTAGAGAACGAAAGAAGCAGCGTACACTACAATGCATTACAGTGAAAGATCATTATATACCTGCCCATGTAGTAAATTCAGAACCAAATTTAACGATATGAGGCGGCAATTCTCTCCCGGAAAAGGAAATGGATATATAATAGAAATAATCCTATCAAATCTAAAATCGAAATTTAAGACAGATTTTCACACTCAGAGCTGTAGAATAAGTTGTAGCTTTCTCAAAACAGCTTCGAGAAATGCCCCATTCCCCAAAGACGCAAATTAGGAGAAGTAGCATCAGTGCTCCCATTAGAACGAATACCAGGAACCCTGTATATCATCAAGAATGTTAAATTCCCAATATATGATTTTAAAAAATTCCTTCAGCTCATTCATAGTGACAGCAAGGATATAAAAGAGAATATGATACACTGACTCACATGGGATGAATAGAAGTCTGCAAGGGTCACAAAAACCAAAGTGTTGAGTGGGATGCCAAACAAGGAGTAGATAATGCAGAACTGCTGTCCGAAGGTTGTCCGAGGTGACAAATGCCCGTAACCTGGTGATGGAGAGATGCATCAGTGGGATCGCCAAAAAAAATCAGCAGTGGATCAGTTTCTTTACTTTTCACCCCTATGTGTGACTCTGAGTACCTCTGCTATCTACTGCATGATTATAAAGTTTATTAGGCGTGTATAACAGTAAATATGTTTTTTGCTATGCCAGCATGTTAGAGTAACTCACAGCAGTAGTATTTTCTAAGACAATTAAAAAATAATAGACATACAAGCCGAAAGCGCAATGCTCTCAAGAGAGGGTATGTATTATCTAATTTTCCTACATGTGAGACCAACGAATAAATCATTATCATTACGAGTGTCATTATAAATCATTATTTTACAGCAGGGCTCCAAGATAGGAAAGCGTTGTGATACATTTTTATTTAAGGTGATATGTGAAAGGATCCTGTTAATGATTTTGAATTTCCAGTATGAGTTGAAAAACGACAGTATTTGAGATCTAACTTGTGCTATTTATTTAGCCATTGAATTTAATAAGTAGCATACGATATTGAAAATCTGTTTGTCTCTCACTAAGGCGAATAATTTAGAAAGGTCAACAAACTTCTGAAGAAAAGCAGAACTTTGAGTGCAAAATTTTGACTCATGAAAATGTAAGGCGAATGCCCGCTATAAGGAAACTTCCAAATAAAAGAACTTATAAACATAACGTGTAAAGGATACATTGTGCCTTAGACCACACTAAGTTTCAACTTGAATGCCGGCATGGCCGTCACGCTGAACAAAACAATGAACATTCAGTCGCCATAATGTTTACAGAACGAGCCACTCTGTTTCAGATCGTACAAGTTGAAGTATAAACAAAAAATGAAATTCAACATAAATATATACTTGTCTGAGGTTTACACATCAGACTGGTTTTTATACAATCCAGACGAGATTTTCATAAATCATTGTGAGCAAAATAAAAAGTAAAATTGTACATAAAACATCGTCAGATTGAGAGTTTTGAGAACATAAATACAACCTGCAAAAACATACATACATACATACATTCACATATTTGGCGACTTGGAGTGCGATGAGCCTTCAAAGAAAATTATACAGGTGTAAGACTGCACGAAAAATAGTGTAAATAATTATTATAGTGAGTGAAACGAACTACATTGATAATTCTAAAAAATAAGGTTGAGATGAGCTAAATTAAAATAGCCCAAGGTCGTACCGTGGTTTTAAAATGCATGGAAGATTCTTTCATCTGTTGGCATACCTGTAAACTCGTCCTCTCTCCACGGTTCTTTCATTTGTCACTTACATCTTCATTTATCTACTTCTACTCGTGAACGTGTCATTCGTACGCTATATCTAAGCTTACTCAAGAGTCTCATAAACGCTTATTCTGAAATAGTCAGGCGTTTCACAGGCAAACTTTAGTTTCTTGCGCTTATGAAAAAACTATGTTTCGTTAAATAATTGAAATAAAAACTAAATGTGATACGAACGCAAACTTCTGAGTAGATGTATAAAATCCCTACTAATATTACTAAACTGACCAATTCTGAGGATAATTTCTAAAGATAGGAGTTTGAGTAATTCATTAAAACAAAGAAATTATGCTTCAAGGCCTGTGTCGGCATTACGGCCAGAATCATCTAATTTTACTCGTGGGTTTTAATTTTTCCTTCATGAAATTGAGAGGCAGTACTTGAACATTTCATAATAACTAATCGCTGTATTTATCTCTACTTGCTATTCGTACAACTTCACCGATTAGGCAATTTGGCTTCATTTAGTTTGTGACATTTTTATCTATACGCTAGAATGAGATAAAGCTGTTTGAATGCTGTCAGTCTTTTTTAATCAAATTATTAAGTAATTTAGACTTTCTGTGATAACATACATTCACATAATATCGTAATGAGTGCTGACGCAATGCACACAACATTGGATTCCCAGTGTGTACACTAACCAATTGTGGTGATGGTGATAAACGAAAAGAAAAAGGCATTCCACAGGTTCCAGTCCCTCGTAATAGTGTCCTCAGTTACAGTTTCGTTGGACAGAAGACTGATAATTTCATGCGAGTAATTGGTGCTGACGTTGAAGTCTGCAGGTAGGATGGAACCATAGAGATCCTGCACTGCATGCAGCATACGCAACACCTGGTCCTGAGCCTGGCCGTCTGGGAGCTGAATCAGAGTCTCTGCAACACAAATGCATCATTACAACAACAAACAAAAACGTATATTTCCAATAAATTTGGTACATAAGAAATGTAACAACATTGGTTTTAAAAAAAAAACATTAAGCAACTTTGTTTCAAATTTAGCTGAACATGGAGAGTACTCTGCGTGCAGTGCATATCAATGAACAACTAACAGAGAATGAAGTTTGGAAAATTTAAACCAGTTTTGAAAGCTTCGAAAGTAAAGTTGTGCGAAATGAAATAGGTTTAATATTTTCAAATATATTTTGAATACAAATAAAATAAATAAGTGTTCATAATATCTAACAACAAGTTAAAAATGCAGTAAAATTTGAAGAACTATATGAATAGACGTCATATAATAATCACAGAGTTTTGGCGTTCAACTTGTGTTTGTAAAGTCTGTTTTTAAACTGCGCTGCCTTGAGAGCTTGAGAGGCCAGAAAAATTATGTTTTACTGCTGTAATTACAATCACGGATTGAATTCATTGTTCATTTAAAAAAAATCCCACAAGAAGTCGCAGCGCTTAACGATGTAAATAATTTGCAGGCGGCTCAGTCGTTTATAGAAGGTCGTTTGAGACAGTACTTGCTTCATACTAGATTTTTGTACTCAATGAAGGATCCATATTCTTATGTTTAAAATAAAACGTAAATAAATTAACTCAGTTTGTTAAAAACAAGCATTATAAATTTAAAATTATCTAAGACAGAGAAGCAATCGTTCTGTTATTTTGAAGGCACTGGTTTAAAATGCAGAACATGTTACTAATTTATCTCATTATTTAGAATAAATTAGATTTAAGTAACAGTAACGAGTCAAGTGATCTATGCTCTGCTCGGGTTTGTACCCAAAGTCTCATTGCAGCAGATCCTTTAGCGCATGTCGAGAACATAGGTACAGTATTATAATCTGCTTACACTCGAACAGAATGTTCTCTCAGTAATAGTAAGATGTTTCAATCCTTTCAATCCCTTGCTTTAAAAGCGCGTCTCGCCCTCAGAAGGAAAAGAAAGGAAAACGTTAAGACGAAAATCTTCATTTGAGACAAAGCAAACGAGTAACTAATATTTTACGCAAACGAAGGCGTTTAATTAATTTTAGATTGCGTGCATCCTGGTGTGGTTCAAGTAATAGATACATTGGATCAGGAAGTTATTGCATTATTATACAGTGAGAACTGATTTACTTTACTTGAGGATGCGTTGGTGATGTCTTAAATCAGCTTTAAATTAGACACTAATGCATCATGATGCTGAGGGTATTGTCTGAGTGCATTCATGTACAAATCCGTCAAGCATTAAGCCTTCAGTCAGTGTGAAAGCTCATTTAGAAACTAGAACCTCATTTTTAAGTGATATAAAATGCCACACGAAATGAAAAATCCAGGTGGGTTGATGTCTTAAACTTATACACTCATAAAGAGGGAAGAGATATGAAGCATGATTTGATGGCATTCCCGATGTATCGACCACAGCTCAGTAATTTGTAAGATCTGACTAGAACGAAAAGCGTGTCTTTTCTACTCTCATCCCTGTTTCATGAATTGAAAAGCACTAAAGATTTCACAACGGCAGATATCAGTAACTTCGAACTATAGCCCACTTCGCGTCAAACTATTACTGTAAGCACAAAACTTGCAGGACTAAAAAACTGACATTCTCATGAATTGAGCGCAGCTCGCTTCTTTGCCTTTGAATTGAGTACAAATGATAAAGAAATAGAAGTACAGCAACTAACGGAACCTCCAATTAGTCAAGTCATTCAAAAGGCTCAAATAAATTAAATTCAATCTATTATTTCTGAAAAATTTTGAACGATTTTGTTGGCAGTGCTCTTTTTGATCAATGCTGTAAATTTTCAGATACACAAACCTTGATTTACAAATTCATTTTTGCTCCTTTTTCCATGAAGTTGGATTTTAAGCACTTTGTAACTCAAAACATGAATAGCACATTAGGCCTGGAATTTCAAAACAATAATGCAGAGTTCATTGTAGAACCTGGCAAACGACGCACTGCTGAACTAGACATATCAGGATTCGGCAAAGTTAGAACAAAAAGTGCCCCATGACAAACTAAACTCAATAAATCTCAGATGCATGCGAAAAAACGTCCATAGAGCCCGACAGTTCATCTGCAGACGTCCTCTCTGGGCGACCTACAAACGTGCATGATCTTTGTGGTAGACGTCTAACGGTCTGTCCACATTAGGGCACGCAGTACTCGTTGGCGTGGAGCAATGGTTCTCACAAAAAATAATACGGACGACCTTGGTCCAAAGTTCATTGTAACGAAATGTTTCATTTTGTGTTGAGATAGCGTTAATAATGGGAATTTCTCAACTGATAGCATATTATTATTGAATTGAGCCAAAAAGCATCGCACAAGACGGGAGGAATTATCCTCAAAAATTATTTACACTACCATGTGAAACATGAATGAAACCTAAGGTTGTGTGAGAGTAGTCTCAGTAGGTACTCCTAGTTCCTACTGTACAATTGTACGTTAAATTTCCTTAATCTGATCGCAGCCCGAGTAAACAAAATTGTGCTGCCTAAAACAATGAATTGTCTATAAATAAATAAATAAATAAATAACGTAAATGTCTATAATAACATTTAGAATTCAACATCATTTGAATGGGGTCAGATCTAAGTCAAAATTGCAAAACTACTCTGAATGAAAGACTACGCAGACTAGTTGAAATCTTTAAAAACACTTGAATCAAGGTTTGAATAGCGTAAAAAATTGCAAAACAGGGAAAACTGATGATGATTCTAACTTCATTGGTCGGTTGTAACGAACGTGAATAGGCCACTTCATTAAGGTATACATATAAAACTCAATCTCGCTCAATAAAGTTACAAAAAGGCTTCGATAACTGGACAGAAGGATCGTGAAGCCGGAGAGAAATCATGGACAAAAAAGTTGCTGCTTTAAAGAATTATGAACTCTTTAAAGAACTTACAAAACACTCAACCACATTCCCGAGTTACAAAGACGCTCAGAGAACTGGACTAGAAGATCGTGAAGCCAAAGAAATATCAAGGACAGAAAAAAGTTGCGCTTACCACGAGGTATTGAGCATTAACAATTGATAAAGAGAATTAAAGCAATGGTTTATATGCTGAAAATTTTTGAAAACGTTTATTTATCTCGTAGATTAGCTCTAGTCACAGTTGCCATCTAACTTTGGATGATAATTTATACTCGTGTCATTTGATTTTGGGGTTTTTCTTTATTTTTAGTCCTAATCTACTGCGGTACCGTGTAGGAAAGGAGGGGACATAACAGAACTTGGATGGTTTAGCGTCTTTTGTGAGCACATAAAAGAATGATATACTTCGCTCCATCCATTAGGCAGTTACAGATATGCTTTGCTGTTCAAGCAGTGATAGCGTTTGTATTACGAAGAAATACAGAGATTCATATACTAGGGATGACAAGCACTCGAGCTGTAGACTCCAGAAAACGCGTGTGGGTTCAAAGATTTAATATGTTCCAGATTATGATCGATTGTGTGCACACAAATACTTTTATTCTAATCGCAAATCTAAATCATCTATATACATGACAGGTGTACTCCCCGCACGCGGAAAACTTTCATGATTGAGAATGAACTTCTGGCTTGTGGAGTGGAATCTTCATGCATTGTTGGGGTTAAATTAGGGGTCTTTGGCTCAGCTACATGTTTCATATCTTGCACAAAAACTCCAATTGAAACATCAGGAAACCTGGAATCTTATAAAAGTAACTCTGGTTAAGAGTCAAAAAATCACTTTAAGTTCAAGTATGAAAACCTTCATCCTCCATGACTGAGATTCACTTCTCAACAACTAGAAGAAATAAAAAATAAAAATTTAAAGTTTAAGTTTGCAAAAGAACCCATCAATTTTTGTAAGCTGCAATAAAATAATATACTCGGCTGATCTGTCATTCATAGAAGGGCTACAAGATCTTTTTAGGTTGGCCTGGAGCCACACTGAACAAAGTTCAACAGGATGCTCAGTTCAGCTCTAGCGTTGACGGTAAAAACTAAAAAGGAAAATTCCATTGGAGTTCTACGGTCCAAGGCAAGGGAGGAGGAATTTCGCATAGTTGTAAACACAAAGGCCATACAAAATATGATATTTATCTGCAGGAAAGATGGAACAGGAGTGAGTAAAGATAATCGTAATTTATACCAGAAACAAGTTGTTCCAGCGGTAAGTATTGGCTAGTGCCAGTTGTATCAGGAGGGAAGAAGTTGTACTAGGAACTAGTATTAACAGGATCATTTTACACTTAGGAGTTAAAACTCCTTTGTTGATATATTTCTAAGTTAAATAACAGCAACAGACGAGCAGTAAATTACATCTAAGGCACTATGCGTTATGATCTTCAAACTACAGAAACTTTCAAGTATAATATATAGCGTAACACAAAACTGTGAACTCACCTACAGCCTGACGTTGCATATGCTGAACAGCTTTCTCATTTTTCAGCTTTTCTTCAATGGAATAAGGAGCTTCGAGTGCTTGGAATACCAGAGCTCCGATCAACAGGTAGATTATATAGAAGAGCAGCATCGCCAACCACCTTTTTTTACTCATTTTTGCGACGAGTCAACTGAGATGATACGATAATGCAAGCTTCTTATGCTAGAGATGGAGTTACTACGTCACAGTGCCTGTTAGCGAGTAATTAGAATTCCCTCTTGTTCCTGCAAGTCTTGGGTCACCATCAGCACCACAAAATTAGATGACACTTTACTGGAGCGCACAGCTAAATGCTTTCTTATAATGGTCTTGACGGTAGTGAGATCACAGATCACGAAATCTTGGAACGATTGATGCAAATATTTTGTGGTACTTTGATGTTCAAGTTCCCACTTTACTTGTTCAACATAGAGTTCTGAAAAAAATGGGCTGAGGATTTTGCACAAACAACTTAGAGTATTATCACCTGAAAAGAACAGTATACCTTACAGTAGAGAACAAATTCAGTTATTCATACCCTGCAATACTACGTTGATAGCCTCATACCTTAACACGTTGACTCCGAAGTGGTACGTATGTGTACCACTTAGGTTAGGTTCTGTTATTTTTTCAGATCCTTCTAGTGACAATGCGTACAAAGTGAAGTTTTACACCAATCAGGTAATCGAGGTCAACGTGTTAACACGTTTGTTGCGATTGCCTGATTGGTGTAAAACTTCACTTTGTACGCATAGTCACTAGAAGGATCTGAAAAAATTACAGAACCTAACCTAAGTGACCCACCGGTGGGTCGCATCGCAACAAACGTTAATTGTAGAGTAGACATTTGACCGCTGAACTTACCGAGAGCTGGTGGACCAAGTCTAGATTTGAGATTTGTAACATCTTAACATAAATAACATGAAGAAAATCTCAAATGAATCGTTTACATTAACTGCAGTAAACTTACTTGACTGTTGCTTTTGTACTTAAACTCTGAAACTGAATTCTAGTTACTTGGCTGAAATTATCCGTAATGTGTAATTACTCAGAAATTCTTAGACAAATAAAATAAACAATGACCTTTAAATGTAGCATTTGTTTTTCAAAAAAAATAATCGCTTATTTACTAAGAAATGAAAGAAAGAAACTATATTTCCAATCAAGTATATAGGACAGATACATTGGATTTTTAATTCTTAATGCTAACATTAAAAGTAGTGATGATGCTCCAACAACCATCCCCGTCCTCTGGGCTGCAACCTCAAGTAGAGGCTCGTAGGGATACTTCAATGAGCCTGATGAACTGCGAGCGTTAAGGAGTTACAGCATGCTGGACGTGTTTCTCGTCCGCAGATGATCAAACAGAAGCAGACCAAAGCAGCTACGCAAATTGAACCTGGGGCTTCCTGCATCGCCAGCGCACACCACAAGACCAATGTGGTGGAAAAAAGTGAACGAAAGTGAACATTTAGCACAATAGCAAAATCTATTATCTTTGACACGTACATCTAACAAATTGTTAAACAAAATCAAACAAAGTACGATTTAGAATAACAACCTTTTCAAAAGAGACAACAGTATCATTGAGCATCTCCGAGAGATGAAATTGAAAATGGAGCAGAAACGTAGAGGTACGGAGAAACTCCGCAGCTTATTTCAAAGACCAGCTACTCAAAAAAGCAAGAAAAAGAAGAAAGTAAGTGGAAGAAAGTAAGTGGAAGAAAGTAAGTGGAAGAAAGTAAGTGAAAGAAAACAAAACATTAATTAATTTACGAAAACCTAACACAGAACAAACTGTAAGCACCAGGGTTGCTAGCTCAGGGATTGGTCTCTGGGCTTTCCCGCAAAGAATGCTAATAGGAACACACGCTTAATACAAATCTTTACCACAGGGCGATGGAATAGATCCCAAGCCATGTTGAAAAGTAATTTCTACAACGCTCTGATGACGTTTAATACAACCGTATTTAAATTATATCGAAACTTCCAGAGTTCTCTTACTGTACTCTAAGAGTAAATCGAAGACAAGGGCACAAACCCATTAGCTAATGGCACGCATTCACCACGCCCACGACCGAGCTGGAAGTCTCAAGAAATCCTAAAAAGTTGCCTTGACGCAACGTTGTAACGACGGACGCCAGTCATGGCACCAAACTAACCTTGAAAAGTTACTGTATTCTTTTTTGTGATCATATTACGTCTATTAACACGTTGCCTCCGATTGCCTGATTGGTGTAAAACTTCACTTTGTAAGCATAGTCACTAGAAGGATCTGAAAAAATTACAGAACCTAACCTAAGTGGTACACATACGTACCACTTCGGAGTCAACGTGTTAAAAGATTATGGCAAAGCAACACATTGTGAAAGCAAATTGAAATTAATGGTAGAGCAACACATTGCGAAAATAAATTGAAATTAAATTCATATTACATTTATATACTGTAGTTTGACTTGCATAAAATAGATGTTTTTTCAGGAAGATAAAAGAAAGAAGGTAATAAATTTCAAGTTTGAACTTAAGAGGAGCTTACTTTTTTATCTCGTAAAGCATTGCACGTAAGAACTGCAATGCCACATGGTTTAACAAAACTTTCTAGACCAAACTACTTCTAATTTGTTCCGTATGGAGAGAGAACATCCGAGATGTTGACCATATTTGCCCACTGGGTTGTAAGACGCGGCTTAAACTAGCAGGAAATGGAGAGCACGTTCGTCTATACTGCAGCAGCTGAGCCAATGCGAGTATCATGCACAGCAGTATCATGCACAGCAGTATCATGCACAGCAGTATCATGCACAGCAGTATCATGCACAGCAGTACCATGCACAGCAGTACCATGCA
>VCRD01001932.1:47443-84232 GCA_006783055.1 Trinorchestia longiramus
CAGCAGTATCATGCACAGCAGTATCATGCACAGCAGTATCATGCACAGCAGTATCATGCACAGCAGTCATGCACCCCAAACGCAATGGAGTAGCTCACAAGCAGCTCCAGCACAGCCGTGATCTTGCTTCCATTGGGCTTTTGTAGGTCGAGCATCTTAACAAGAATTGTGGTCCAGCCGGTTTATCGCAGCTTGAAGGTTTTGCTGGTGCGTTGCTACCGCGGCGGTCAGTCTTAGGCTGGTTTTAAAAATTGTTTTGACTGTAATTTTCGGGATGCTCAATTGCTTTTTTATGAAGTACGACGCAAGACGTAGGGCAGGCACGACTTGCATCAGTAATGCATTCGATGTCTGTTGGGAAGTTTCATGCGATGAATGAACGGACAAGAAAAAACTGTAGTAGCTCGTGCTTATTAAATACAACTGTCTATGTTCAGTAATAATTTACGAAAATACAAAACGAGCCTCATGAGGAATTTGAAGAAAGAGTAATATTTTACCCTTACTATCTACATTCTGACATGATATTCTTCTTAAAATCCATTCGCTGTTATTGATTTTACGGCCTAATTAACACGTTGACTCCGATTGCCTGATTGGTGTAAAACTTCACTTTGTACGCATAGTCACTAGAAGGATCTGAAAAAATTACAGAACCTAACCTCAGTGGTACACATACGTACCACTTCGGAGTCAACGTGTTAAAAGATTCCCTGAAGCAAGAACACGTCGGTGGCTTTATGGTATTCGTAATTCCATCACCAGATATAAAGTGCAGTATTCTTCAGGTGAACTACTTATTCCAATTCAAGCAACATCCTACACATAAAGAGTACGTATTCACGCAACATCCTGCAGATAATTAAGAAGTCTGTATTCACACAACATTCTGCACGTAAGTCCAGAACTTCACATTGGCACAATGTGCACACAAGTCTTGAAGCATCGCAAGTAACCGGATGGAGTTCATCGCCCGTAACATCAATGCGAGCAACTACTCTTCTCACACATCAACTTCAAGAAAATTCTTTTAAGACTAGCAATTCATCAGCACCTTGGCAGGAATTAAGTTGAGCAGGTCAACGTACTGTCTAGGGTAAGAGTATCATTATTACTCTAAATTAGTCATTTTCTTAGATAGTTAAACTACTGAAAATTGCGCCCTTTAAGCTCATAAACGCGATCTGTACAGTAGATGCGAGAACTTTTCTTAATCAGGATTGTGATTGGAATTTTAAGGTAATCCTGGAATCTGGTCATTTACAAAACTCTGATGAACATTTTCAATCACAATCCTAAAGAGTGCGACCATAAAATACAATAATTGTGACCATTGAGGCAATCCTGAGAACAATACCCTGAAGGCATGTAATTCTGGTGACGGTACACCTGTAGTTTCTCTTGGAATTTGCCCCTCACTGCAATTCTGGGAACAGAAGGATCGCAGTTGTCGTGAAATCTGTGCTCTCAAGGTGCTTCTGAGAACAGCCCTACTACGGCCCTCATGGACAGACTTGTGCCAGCAGTTACACGAACAAGTTCCTCTCATCTTATGAGGAGACTATTCTCTTCTGTCTAGCAGAAAAACGAGTCCCTCCCGTCAGACATGGAAACTTTTCTCTTCTGTTAGTCGGGAAGACGAGTCACTGCGAACAGGCATGGAAACTATTCTGTTAGTCAAGAAAATGAGTATGGAAACATGAAAGATAGTTTCCACGTCTAATTGTTGTTGGCAAGCTGAGCTGAATAAACAGCTGATATTATAGCTATACAGCGACAATGTAGCTTGTTTTATTTAATTTTACAGAAAATTTTTAGATGACGAAAAATTGTTTTAAATTTATCCACACACGTGTTAACATTTACGGCCCTTCTGGAAATGTTTAGAATCGGTAAATAGCATATGTATGTACATAAGTAACCACTATTTCCGAGGAAGATCAATCAAACTAACGAAAAAGGAAAGATCTATGTCTATCAAACTACAAAACTAAAGCCAGTATGTGACTAGGCTCGTCACAGAAGACTGCTAAATTACTACGGTTGTCTGGCAAGAACTCAATTAGTAAGGCTCTCCAGGTGAAGCTAAGAAATTTTACATTATTCAGAAAGGTACACCAAAGGATCATCTCCTTTAGCGCAACCCTCTGGAGGAAAAACCTCCTCCAGAAGGGTGCTTTTTGTCTCAGTTTGACGGTTCCAGTTACGTCGTTTATTTACATCATATTTTGAAGGCAGCGCCTACGTCAGCTAACCGCTAACCAACGAGCTGCAGACAACGATCGCGTCACTGGTTTCGCTCGCTCACAAAGTGCATTTCATTGACCAAAACTCATTGCGTCATATGTGCCTGTAAAAAGTTGGTTTTGAAATATTTAGTCAATTTTATTTCACTGATGAATTTCTCGCAAACCACGAATTTCTCATCAAAATGACAATCTTAATAACATTTCTAAAGCATAAAAACAAACATTAATTTTTCAAGGAACCGTTTGTACAATGTGAGTATTCCTGAGATGCTTACGTTCTAAATAAGGCGTTTGCAATCATGTTCTGCCTGGAGAGACACTGACTGCAGCAGTTTACGTGGATTTCTCAACTTCGTCCTCCCAAATCAGGACAGGCTGCTGTAGCTGCGAGCGACGCCAATGTTGTTTACAAGCTTTAGTTTAAATTATGCCTATACAAACCCCGAATGCCATAAAAAATTCCTTCATTTGCAAGTTAATTAGCTCGAGATTAGTCTTTTATACTGCTGTCTAGTACTCGCCATTCTGATTATAGTGAACCGCCATAAGAAGCAGACAATGCGAACGGTAGTAATCACTGTAACGTATTTTTCAAAATTTCTTATCACGATGACAATCAAAAGCGCAGTAGGTGGGACTGATGGAGCTCATTGGCAATCGATAGGTCAGATGTTGCATGGGTGTTACCCATAGATGACAATGTTGATAAATTCTCCACTTATTGTCAACGTCATAAGCTCACGAGGCGGTCCATGAATAACTTATATTCGTTAGCAATGCATTAATATGAAGCCCTCAAGATTTTCTTTTGTAAAAAATAAATACTCAAATACTCGGGATTTTCGTCATTGACAATACCTGCATTGATAAATAAACGTACAGAGATACTAAGTTCCAATGGATTTTTAAAGCATGCAAAAGCTCACTAATACGAACATACTCATGTGGGAGTACAGTAAGCCTAAACTAGCTAAGCAAATTAATGAACATCAATCCACCTCTCAATCTAAATTGATCAACATGGCCAGGCAAGTTATCCCATGACCACACTAGTTTCGTCTTTACTAGTCACTTGCACAGTTAACACGTTGCCTCCGATTGCCTGATTGGTGTAAAACTTCACTTCGTACGTATAGTTACTAGAAGGATCTGAGAAAATTACAGAACCTAACCTAAGTGGTACACATACGTACCACTTCGGAGTCAACGTGTTAAGTTGAAAAAGCTGTGCAGGGAAAAAGCTTACAAATATAACATTCTCCAAACTGAATTGCTTTTCAATTTCAATGTTTTCCATGAGTTTCTTGAAATTTGATGGCACAATGCATCATGGTTGGGGCACATACATGGGTGAGCCGTATATAATGAGAAAAAATAAATAATTGCATAAAGTACTGCTAATGAAACTTTTTAAGAATGCATGATTTCGTCTCCAGTAATCTAATGAGCTGACATTGGTGACACTCGTGCGCTTTTTTGTGCTCGTTCAGCAAAACTTTGCAACTAAAACAAAAATGCGTTATAGTCTACAGCTTTTGCGCAGCAACTAGACTTCGTTAGCGAAATAACTAAAAAGCAACTCTTGTACGAGTAATTAAGCCCTTTTCATTGTTATATGACTGCTAAATTACTTCTAAAGTTAAAAAATTCCTAGTAGAACAATGATAATCTTGATATTGGCATGAAACTTGCATTTTACCAATCACGAACATCCATCGCGATGACAACACAAATATAACTGGTACACATATTGTACGGTAATTCCTATCGTCACTAATGGAAAATTGCAGTTGATAATCGAATTGTTATTGCATCAAATATTATGTTTGTTGTTTTTTTCCATCTGCGGTACTGAATCACAGAAATTTAGCCACATGCAAGTGACAGAAAACTGAAACACTAGGACTAAAACTTTCACGAAAGCCGCAATGCGCTCAGTTAGAAGCACTGCCCGTTATGCTGAACGACGCAATGTCTATCCACATTTGTGGTGACAGCACCACAGCACCACAGCACCACGCAGACACATGGTATTCTAGCTACCGACTGGCGCCAGCGTTACCTGCTGCTGGAGCTTCTTGATCCCGACGCCACATCCGCCAAGTTATCTGCCACTTTATTTCCGTATGCAGCGCAGCGTCTGTGAGGCTTATTGCATCTGCTGTTCAGATTGCTCGGCACTACCTAATTATTCAGCTGTTTGGGGATAATATAACATGACACTACACTTATGAACAAATGTTTCAGTAGATCAAAAATATGAATGGGATTTCGTTACGTGCTTATACAGAGTGGGACGTAAATACTGTTACAAACCGAAAAAAAGAATTTATGGAAAGAAGACATTTATTTGGAGGTCTGAGTTTTACGAGAACAAGCAATAAATAATTTACTAATCCACAGCTACAAAACAATTCGAAATGCCTCCCTTTTATCCTCACTACTTTGCAAAGTCTTTTAGGAGTCTTTAATGACCGCACGTATTTTCTCCCAGCATTTATTCAATTTTGACTTTAGAACTTTGGTACTCTGGCAAGGAGTAGAACAGGTTTTACCTTGATAATTCATTTTATGAAATTATTAGGTAATATCAATGAAATAATAATTATTAAGATTGATATGAAAAGATGTAACAGGAATTATACCCCACCCCGTAATTGATGGTGTTATTATTCTACCTCACATAGACAACACACTTCAAGTTGTACAACTCTGCAAAAAAATCGAAGTTCACCTCGTTGTTGGAACTCAACTTTCATGAATGCTGTCGTACGTTGCAGCAAATGGAATATTGAAATTATTTGTAATTGTGATGGTCCCAATACCCTGAGACGCTGTGATCAAAACTTGAACAAGTACAATGGCCCTTCCTAACAGATGATGAAAAACTAACGTCCAATGGTATATTTTTCGCTGGCCTAAACACACATATTCGTCGGACTCTGCTATTGTGAAAGCTGCTTTTTAATCGTCACCATCCACTTTCCTCCCAAATTCGTACATATTTTCACTCACTAACGTACAGTAATTATTTATCCGTTCTCTTGCTTCCAGAAATCAGCATCATTGCCCAGAAAAAATAGTTGAAATAAACATGCTTTCAAAATTGAAATCCAGGGATATTTGGTAAAAATTAAAAGCAACTAAGGTTCATTTAAGGGAACAAAGTGTTATTTGGGTTATATTTTCTCCAAGTATAATAGTACTTGATAAACAGTATTGACCTTATAATATCACAACAGGTCTTGGTCAAGGCAAAGTATTGTAGAATAGTCCTGGTAATACTCGTACACGATTAGAATTAAAGCAAGATCTCAAAAATAGCTTGAGTTATAGCTCCAACACTAACTAGTAACCCCAAGCAACGCAGCTGGAATTGAAAATCTCTGAACTCCAACCTATTTACCGAGGAAACATGTGGACCAGCGTGTCTCAGTCTGTCCATGTGTTGGTCACAAGCTGTGTACCGGCCACCCCTCATGCGGTGCTGCACTTGCTTTACCTGCTGCTCCAGACCTCAAGAACTACACAACTATAACAACTACACTTACGACACACAGAACGCCACTCTCTGCTACCAGCACTACAGTCACTTCGTGCTCAGCAAGTGAAACTCTCTAAAAAAAAACGAATAAAGAAACTGTTACATCACTTCGAGCTATTAAACTGTATCAAGTGTGTACGAGATTCACCAATAAAATTGAATTTTTTAAAATAAATGCCGGTGCTACATTAAGACTCGTCATTCTGTGTTGTTATGTACTCATGACTATGTGCTTAGAAGCCTTACATATGTTAGACAATTTTCTCCAAACTAAGCGAAGTATTTTCCAAGCGGTGAGGGTTAGCAATGACAATGCATGAGGAGAATAAAATTGTTTTTTATGACGCAAATGTACGTCACGTATGTTTACGAAATATGATGAGTGAAGTATGATATGATTTTTAGGGAGAGTATGGCTTGAAACAATGTCCCTGAGAAAATTCTAAGAATATTGAACTCTTTCTACTTAAATTATGTGGTTTGCTCGTACCATAAAACTCAGTAGCTCTAACTCTGTCAAACTGTTGTAACAAATTTCTACTCTAAGCCTTCAGTAAACGTGCTTAGTAAGCATAATTTTTTGCGTCAGCAGCTGAATAAAGTGAGTCAGCTTTATGCTCGCTAGACATTTAGTAAACAGAGCTCATAACAATGTACAGAGGCTGGAATCAATGAGTTCAGCACGTGCCGAAACTAAGGTTTTGCATTTCAATCACAGGTCTCATAGTAGCGTTGGGAAGACTTCAACAAAATAAATATTTCAAAAAACTAGTCAAACAGTTTAAGACGCATATGCTACTAACAAAATGTCATTCAATCAGAACTCTTTGTCACTAACAAATTGAGATATAGAGTTCATACACTAGCTTATTTTGTTCAGAAATGCCACGAAAAGGCTCAGATATTAATACTGAAATACATATTTCAAATAAGGAATAGAATAATTGATTTTATAATTACATTCTTTCCTAAACGTATGTGAGAAAGATAAAAATATTCACTTTCAAAGATCGAACGATCAAATTTCTGTAGGCCGAAATTATACGTCATGTACATATGCCTGAAATTTGATCATTGATTTCAACACAATCAAAATGCCCAACATCAATGTTCACAACCTACTATAATGTTTCCTAAGCACGTTGACTTTATTTACGCTGAATTAAATATTACACAAGCTCGTTATTAAACTTGCAATCCGCACTATGTATCTAGCACCTACATTATATTATAATTATTTTTGAGAACTACTTACAGAAAAATCTATTAACTATCTTCAGATTCTGCTAGTAAAATAGATATCGTTGAACTGGACTGCGCAAAGCGAGCGTGATCGAAATGAAAAACATTAGGCGATCACTTTTTAAGATCAAATCTGAGCTGAAAAATCTAAGCTGTTTCCTATAAATAAATGATTACTAGTATACGAAAGCGACAACAGCTCAAGAATGTGCTTTCTGAGGACATAGTTTCGTCATTTACTTCCTAAATCAAGGAAAAAGCTCATTTTAGGATATTGTATTCAGAAACAATGCTTCCAGTATCATCACCCAGACCATTTTGTAGACTTTTCTTTATTAGGTACACGGTGTGAGAGGAAGATTATCCTCAGGTTCAGCAGGAACGCTGACGTAACTCTTACAAAACGAACAATTTTCGACCTGATGCACTAAAACGACTGCAGATAATACCAGGAAAAAAATAATGATAATTAATCAAAATTTTTGAACGGTTAGATAAATTCTAAAGAGTTTAAGCACAGTGTAGAATAATACTGAAACTAGAACAACGCAGTAAAATTATTGTTGGAAAAATAGATGTTATTTATTGAAGGATACTTATTTGATGTGACAAATTTCTCTCCCTGTCATACTCAATTCAGGACGCATGCCTGGTCGACTGCTCGAAAAGCAAGAGCTCACTCAGCCACACGCAGCTTTACATAATATACATAAATTTACGTCGTGCCATTAGATCCTTCAAATAAAATTTGCTGCTACAATAACGAGCAGTTATTTCTTTGTTCGTATTGCTAGAGTATCCTCGAAATCTGGTTTGGACAATCCGAGTTATTCTCTTGAATAACTCGAAAGTTATTCTCTATCACGAAGTTATTCTCCTGAATTTTTTATTGCTGATAGAACAACAACGCCTGAAATGTACATCTTTTTCTAGACTAAGATTTTGATTGCCTGGCAATGTTACGTCAGAGTGTGAACAGAATTCGCACCTAATGACATACTCTGCGCAGGTTAACTTGGTTACATGCAAATTGTATAGAATTAGGATGCATTTGTGAGATCAGGAAAAAGAAGTCTCAGGACCTGCAGTGTGTGACGTCACACCTGCGGTTGAGAACTCCTCCAGGCGCCTGGACAGTAGTACTTAGTCAAATTAATCCCTGGAAGAACAGGCACACACCAGTATATTCCAGTACAGGCACACACCAGTACATTCCAGTATAGGCACACACTTCAGGGCCACTGTAATGTCCTCTGTTCACGTCAGTGGATGAGCAGTCTGGTTTTCAGACCATCTAAGTGCCAAGTCGACATTTTTTTTCACATATCAATGAGCCTCTATCTGTGTTATGTCCCTGAAATTGAATGAGTGCTGTAACTCACACGACATTACTAAACACTGGTGCTGGTAAACACATTACTAAACACATCATTACATTATATATATATCCCTCATCGTCTTTCACAATTCGAATAAAATACTAGATTTGCCTTTTACAAGGGAGCCTCATGCCACTGATAACCCAGTGTAGTTGTCATGTAATTAGCGACAAAATAAATCCTAAACAAACATGAGGCTTCTGTGAGCTGTGTGTAATAGAACACTCCCACGTACATTGGGAAATTTGAAGGTAACCGCATCACTGGCTGCTTAAGCTGCCTACAAGGACTACTTTAGTAGTCCTTGGCTGCCTATCATTCTTCCGTTTCTAAACCACAAGCTCATCTGGAGATTCTTAATAAAGTTTTTAAATCTTAGCTTCTCATCTCGTACTTACTTCAATTTGCAATCGGACACCTAAAGAATCACTTGCGCTCACATCGTGGGACTGGACAGAGACACAAGTAACGCAAGCTAGCAATAAATACGAGCATGTGCACTTTCGCCTACTTGGTCTGTCAGCCTCTGCTGTAACTTTACTGCTTTTTTCTCACGCTTTACTCCCAGAATTTTATGAAAGTGAATAATTTTGAAGGTGTTAAGTGAATTTAGTTAAGAGCGAATAAAGGTTGTAACAGCACCGGCATTACATCCTTAAGTTTATAAGATATTTGCATGATTTCTTAGCGAATTTACTGACAGAAGAAACACTTCGCATGAGTCGCATTGTGTAGTTGATGTTATCGTAAGAAGCTCTGTAGGACAAAAATTAAAACCCTTATAAGTATAAACAGCATTATGCTATAAGTATAACCAGCAGCATTATAAGTATGAACAACATTATACTATTGCTAGGTTTGCGCAGCCCATTTTTAGAAGTGTTCTTGCAATACTAGTGCATTTTTAATGTTCCATTGATGCGTCTCGTGCATTTTCAGAGCCTAATAAAGAGTTATTTTAAAATTAGAATCTGTTTTGAGACACAGCAGCATGCAACCATACAAACTCTGCAACACGATCACATCAAGAACTATGAGGACGCGTAAATAGTCCCGACAGAATTGTGTTGAGTATGTATTGAGCATTCCATTTTTAGTGAACGTAGTTAAAACAACGTATACATAATGTCCTGAAATATATGTATTGTCTCTCGTTGCAGTTATCCGAAAATTTGCTTGCTTGACGTTTCAATTATCAAATGATGAACAGAATTATAGCGCACGTGCATTTGAGAAGACAATCAGCGACAGACATTTTAAAATTATATCGCAAGCAAAACTGGATAATATGCATGTACAGTTAGATAGGATACAGAAACGAGTTTTTATTGAATTTTAGGCAAAATGGTTTTTCATTCACTACCATGGTATAATGGAGTAATATTTTTACAAGGTGGGGCATAAATACTGTTACAAAAGAAAAACAATTTTTTTCTTTTAAAAGAATACATTTATTTTAAGGTTTAACTTTAACAACAGGTAAGTAATTTACTAACCACCTCTACAAAAGATATTCAAAAAGCTTCCCTTTAACCTTCCCTACTTTGCGAAGTTTTCTAGGAAAGTCTTTAATGGGCGCACGAACTACTTCTAAGGGCATTTTCTCGCAGCATTTATTCAATTTTGACTTTAGAACTTTGATACCCTGGCAAGGAGTACGGTAGGCTTCACCTTGATAATTAATTTTATTAAATAAAATTGGGTGATAGTTGCGAAATAATAATAATTAAAATTGATTTGGAATCATGTGTGATAACACAAATTATGCTCCGTGCTGTAGAAATCTACAGAGTATTTTATTATCTCAGTCGTTGCATTTTTGCCATCCAAAATTTTAACCCGTCTTACTGAGAGCTCTATGCAGAATTCCGGTCACGGTGCCCATCCTTATTACGAAATACACATGAGTTTTCAGAGGCACTGAAATATACATGCATTAAATAAAGTTCTTCATCACGGCAGCGAGTTAGCATGTTTTAAACGAGGAAAACCAGCTACAGCAATGGCCTTCCTCCTCTTCAAGGTCTTCCTTGAGGTTTATTGAGTCAATATGAACACCACAACAAAACAGCGTGTAGAACTGGAATATACCTGTGTGATCGAGAGTTATGAAACTGAATACTCACGCGACTAATTCTGTTGTGAAATTGATTAATTGGTATGTATGCTGTTGCATCACAGCATATCAGTAATCTCGACGCTGCCCAAGAACAGAGCCATGCTGGCTGAGGTTCCTTAAATGGTTCCTCGGACACAGAGTGCGCGTCACAAACTCTGTGTCATAAGGAACAATCAAGCTTTGCTGTAGTCTGATGGCTTACGTTCACGTATGCTACTCTCCAAATTATCTGAGGTGTGAAAGTTATGAGTCGAATAAATATCATTGTGGACTCGGATTTAGGTACTTTTTTAGCCAGATGAGAATAGATTGGTTGATTGTAATTGAGCAATTATTTGGGACGCCTTCGTCCATTTCAAAATATCTATTTCAATCATCAGGACAGTTGATTAGTAAAGAATTAGTGAATGAATTTATTGCTGAAAAGTAAACATGAACAAGTTTCGAAAATGTTAGCAGATAGTAAGCAAATATGGGATCATGTGGAGATAATCAGTTTTATCGTTCACAAATCTGGAAAATTTATAAAATACACATTGTCATTGAGACTAAACACCATTTTTAATTTGTAGCAGAATAACTAACAAAATTTTCTTATAGAAAAACTTCATAAAAGATTGCAATTGAGCCCGATCGCTAAATTTAAAGCAACTTACATGTTCTACATAAAAAGTTTTGTAATAGACCTATAGCGACATAAATGCCGGTTCATGGGCAGCCATAAAACACTTGACTGCAGCTTTGAGCTTAAAAATATTAAGTTCGATGACCTTTATTTCAGTGTCAGTTGTCGCAAAGCAGATTAATAAGAAGCAAGGGCTTAACAGTGGATTACCCATGAGCAAACTGCACGATCACGGAAAAATTTGTTTCATTTTATCTTGCACATGAGTACTGTGGTGCTAAAGGAATTTTAAGCAAAGAACTGTCCTGTTTAAGAACTAAGGTGTCAGTGTATAAAAGAGGAAGTGATAGCAGGCATACTGTTGTGGTTACAACCGCTCACAATGACACGAGATAACTCGTTGGGAAGCATGCATTGATCCTATCGTGTTTGTGTTCTGCTTGTCCTCTAACAAATATCGTTTGTTTAAAAATGTCCCCATTTTTAAGCTTTAAGACTAGACAAATCATCTTGAACATCTTCGCTAGTTCTGGTGTTGGTCAATAATCTTAGGCTAAGTTTTTTGTCATGTCGATGAGCTGTCGAATGTACTGTTCCAAAATTAATCAAATATGTCCGAAGTTTCAAGGGACTAATGTCAGTAGAAGCATCTTAACCATGCTCTATTTTGAAATAAATCAAATGCCTAACTGATAGAAGTATACTAAAATTTGACTAATGTCAACATCTAGAATAACTGTGTGGTTTTAATAGTATACTTGATCCGTAAAATGTATTACACTCCCTATTAAAACACCATGAAGCTCTCGAGTGATCGAAGAGCTCAACGTCTAACTCGTATCCTCTCTCTCGCTCAGGCCTGACTAACTGTTGGATCATTCGACAAGTGGTTGCACTCTTAAGTTTTTAATCAAATGGCTTTCTAATTTTACTGTCAACTGGCGAAGCTTATTATCTCTAAGGATTAGTAGTCAAGGCTCATGATTTGAATACTACTGAGAAGAGCTACCTCATTAAGTGAAAATCAGACGTTGCTTAAGACGTTATGTCTGCAGTCAGTTACAGGTACACAGAACAACTATTCGTTATTTAGTATCTATCTTTGTTACAGGAAGATGACGAACTGTATTTGAGCCCCAATATAACTTTTGTTCTGAGCATGCGATACAAGAAATAAAAATAGATTCCATTAACCAGCGCAATGCCCGCCAATGTTGTGGTGCAGAGCAGCAAAGCAACTGTCGAAGTTCCCTGTGCATGTGACGGTTTGCTGGAATGCACGCACGTGATCTCTCACGACTGTGCTTAGGTTCCAACGAAGATAAATTGCTTTCAAATTTCATGGATCATCGTTCTAAAGCGTGTTCAAATCTGTTGAATGAATAGAGGAATATTAGTCAAAATAGATATACAGTGTATTGTTAGCTCACACTACACTAAAATATCCATCGACTGGAATCCATGCTCTGTCAGAGCGGAACCATTTAGTTTCAAAATGCATCATACAGCACCACGATGGTACCAGTTATTCCACAATGGTACCAGTTAACAGCAACATTCTTACCTACAGCCAGAGAGTCGTCTTGAAACAGATGACTTCAATCATCCAGAAACAGATGCTGGAGGAGCGTCTGGGTAAATCATAACGCTCATTTCCACAGGCCGACACGGCATCGCAGTTTAGAGAACTTCCCGTCCACACTGGCTGCCCCCAAACCTCTCAAGTATTCGTCAGGATTTGGGCAAGAATGACTAAAGTAATGAAGCCAACACTAAATAAGTAACACGAAGATATGTCGGGTAAATCTTGTCTGGGTTTACCACCTAATTTTGAGTACATACATTCCTAAAAATCATCTACTAAAGATGACAGGTGAATTGACCTAGTTCTTTAGATTTTGAATCATTTACTCATTGTGCGGCCGTCGTGAAAAATGTTAGATTAGGCACGGTACTTTTATTATAAGTACATTCGTAATTCTTTGTTTTTCCACAGACTTCTGTAGTCAGTGAATGGATGTGGAGAATACACATCTCAAAAATGTATTATAGTATACAGTGTATATGCCCAGGGAACCAGAAAATGACTCTGCAGCATGCAAGTCTCACAGTGGCGGTCACGCACGAGCCACTGACTTCAGTCCTGCAATGCAGTCATTGTCTACAGGAAAGTCACCTCTCTCTGTTGGTTACTTCTGTTACAATAATCGATTTCCAGTAAGAAATCGATTTCCAGTAAGAATTCCCATAAGTGCTAAGGCAAAAACGCTTGATCAGCAGTTGATGTTTAATTTCATATGCACTTTCAGAGAATTCTATTTTTTACTCAATTATTTATTCAAGTAAGAGGATGCAGATGGTCCAATAACCATAATCAAATACTCATTTTTTTAGATGGGGCAGCACTTAAATCTCACATTCTGCAGGCAGTAGATTGGTACGCTTCTGAACGAAGTGTTAGTTCGGATATAATAAACTATAACGTTTTTGGGGGACAGTAAAAATACGAAAGATTTCAGGACTTGAACATTTGTCAAAATTTTAGGAAATTTATCGTAGATCTAAAAGGCATAAGCCTCAAGTTCGTCAGTCAGTTTAATTTTTTCTTATACGAAATTTCCATGTATGCAAATTCGGGCTTCGATAACCTCTGTGAACAACGTTTTCAGCAACGTATATGATCTTTTGAATTTGATAAGGTACTTTCACGTACTGCTCAAGACCTACCGTACAGTTCTTCTGGAAACCCACCCTTTAAACAACTTCTACAAATATGAGTTTGCTGAAGCTGTATTACTGAAGAACTGCATTGCTTGAAGACATTTTATATTCTTGTAGGTCAAACACGACAACGATGCAGTATCGAACGTACAATATTAGCACAATATCCCGCGCTGCCGCCCTTCCGCCATACTCCATCATTAGCCTGGACTGCAACAGACAACATCCGTATTCTTGGCTTCATCAACACTGATCACAAAATCTTAGGATCAAAGGCTGCATGACTCATCTTTGATTGTTACTTAAAGAAAACTAATTAATTTTTTATGGATATATTTTTGCAGTTCGCTCATTTATTTTTCTACCCTATTTGGTAAATTCAAACTTTGGGTAAATAAAGCATTGTGCTCAACGTCACAATGTGCACTTGACAGTTTAGTCATCGATTCTTTATGTCGATTTTTTAAGCATATAATTCTATATTCTGAGTTTCCTATGATCATTGTATCTTAATAAAACAGTAAGAACTAGTTGTGTATGATCTTTATCGCTGTTCTTAAAGAGACTTTTTTAAATTAAATTTTGTACTTTGACTTCGTCTAACCAACTTACTCATTAGAGAAGCATTGTAGTAAACTATTCAGTTCTTGCATTCGCAGACATTGAAAATATATTTTTCAAGATATATTCGCAACTGTATAAAACTTGGTATTTCTATGACCATTCAAAAGTCAATCGAAATAGAAATACTTAGGAGGATGCAATTTCTACGGATTCCTGTGGCCTTTTTTCCTGCCATTTTTTCTTTTCGTCCTTTACGTCTGTTGCACCACTGATGCATAGTAGCTCAGATAGTTGTAACGTACTCCTGTAGTCTGTTATCCAGCAACATGGACTCCTGCAACCACTGTTCAGTGTTCATGACACACACACGTTCTTACGACACAGTGCGAGTAGAGGCTGTTCAGACCTGCTTGACCTTCGTTGTCAACTTTGTGGACACTTTTGTGAGTGATGGAGTCTCTAACATCCACACCCAAGTCAGCGTTTCAAAACTATCCTTAACGAAATGGTAGACAAGCACGTCAAAGTGAACTGTCTATTTGACTCAAGGCATATATTTTCGTCCTTAAGTTGACAAGTTTTCGCCCTCGGGACTTTGATGACAAAAAGTCAAGCAATCACTCAACAACGTTCTCTGACATACAATTGTAACTTCTGTTGTTTGTGTTTCTGAAACGGCTGTAAAAATACTAATTCGAAGACTTTCAAATGCTAAATACATATTTTCTAACATGTGGAGTCCTATGAATCATATTATGACAAAGGGTTAAATTTCTAGGAGGAAATATAAAAGCTGATTAGGTCCTGATTTTTATAATATTCTTTTAGGCAGTTAGTAATAGTATCTGCAACATTTCATTGTAACAAATGTACGCACCCACAACAAAGTAATTGACGCAACAATATGATATCTTCTAAGTAGTAACTATTTTTCAGAATTATTACAAGCAGAATACAGAGTAAGTAAAAAGTGGCCCCGCAAATTTAATAAAACTGTTTAACGCATGGATTTAACAATTCTTATCAACTAAATTTGATGATTAACTATCTTAATTTTATCTCGACATTGCACTCGTGATTTGGGCTTGAAAAAATATTTATATCTTAATTTAAAACTTTCAACACAGCACTCAAGTGTTTGGAGCCCAAACATCTAACAATGACAGTTTGAACGGCGCGTGTGAACACTGTTCAGTATGAGGCTTACCCTCAATATGGCATCAACATCTTCTGTCCTTAAAACACATTCATTGTTTTAGAGATCACCGAAGCTCTTGCACAGAAAAGGCTTTGATTTTTTAAAGCCGAATGCTCAATCAGTGAACCGCTCTAGCTATTAACAGTCTCATAATTAACAGCATGCACTACTTCCACAAATTCCTCCACAACTCTCTCACTGGCTTTCCAGTGATCATCACTTCACATCGAGAAACACACACACTTTTAGCTAAAAAATTTACCTGTAATATTCATTTGAGTGATATAGCAAACATCATCTCACTAGTGAAGTACACTCACTTATTAACTAAAAATTAAATTTACTGGTTATAATCACTCGCGTGCTTTAGCAGGTGTGGCTCTACGTACATCAGACCGAATACTGAAACTTTGCCTGACATAATATTTGCTGACGAGGCATAAGAAAATGAGAACTGCAGTCTCGCATGACGGCACTTCTACCTCGTGATCACAACGAACAGTTCTGTTCAGTTTTAATGCTGCAGCTCGAACGCAATCCACGGCTGCGGTCTAGCGCCGCCATTGTTTGAATTTTTCACGAACAACAAAGTCACAGGAAAGGTTGACTCCATCACGTGCCTGTTCTTAGTACAAATTCTTTTGGCTTTATAGCGAACACTTTCCTGTTCAAGTTTGCGTAGTAAACTCGGCATGGAGTTATGATAAATTCTATTCGATAAGCTAATGTTGAAATATTCTACTAATAAAAATTCTTATCGTACCACATTGGTTGTGACGCGGAAAGTACAGCTAATTGTCAGCCATCTAATATGTAAAGAAAAGAAGCTTCTAACAAATAGGAGAATAAGAGAAGATGTCATTGAAATATCTGTGTCAGCATGGAAGAAAAATTTATTGTTTTTTGTGATAGGCTGTGCCTTTCCCCAAGTCAACACGTGAAACGTTAGGACGAGCGCTAACCGCAGCCATACAGCTTCTGGGCGTAAACAACAACGTCATGATTCAATGTTAGAAGTTATACTGTTGTATTTCTATAAACCACAGATAGTATCAGATACACGTATGATATTGTTAGAAGTTATACTGTTGTATTTCTATAAACCACAGATAGTATCAGATACACGTATGATATTGTTAGAAGTTATACTGTTGTATTTCTATAAACCACAGATAGTATCAGATACACGTATGATATTGTTAGAAGTTATACTGCCGTATTTCTATAAACCACAGATAGTATCAGATACACGTATGATTTCAATAGCTTTTTGCTTGCTTGTAATCGTAAATCACGGTATCCGTGGAGTGAAGTTTTTCAACTGTCACAGTATGATGAAGTCAAATGGATTCATATTCTTTAGAATGCTCTGTGCGTTACTCCTCAACAAATTTCTTGAGCGTGGTAGGTTTTCCCTCATATTTAAATGACTGCAAATTTTCGTTTAAAGAACTATAGTCTTTTTAATACGAACATCTTTAGGCTTAAAAAATTGGGAAAATAATTTTAAAAATTAACTTGATCCACACGTGAAAAATCACGGTTTTTCCTAAATTTTTCATTTTAATTTGCCAGTGGACGCAGACTTTGCGAAAGAGTTTCCCCATTGATGGATGTGCCTTTCGTATCCATAATACAATGCTTACAATACATGTATACCCTACGAAATTTCCTCTTATCTAAATCCGTAAGAGCGTCTATTATACAGGGTGGCCCATAAGTAAGGTACCTTTTTAAAACTCTTTTCAAGAAAATCACAATTCCGAAAACAATAACTCAATTTCCAAAATCTTTGGCCTTATACTAAGTGGTAGCCAGGTTACTGATCAAACTAATTTAAAACATTTCTTTTCGCAATATCGATTAGAAATATCAAAGCATTATGATGAATTTGAACAGAAAAAGGTCCAAAGAAAATTTCTATTTGTAAAAATAAACCGATTGTGTATTCTGGATACCCTATTATGGAAGTGAAAGGGAATTGAATTGGCGCAGAAAAATAATGCAATAGAATGATTTCTTGTATTTCTTAATCTTTATCGTTGTTGCTATCAAAGCTATCGATTAGAAGAGTGTGACCCACGGACAGACGGACGAATGCGTCTTTTATTGTAGTATAATAGATATACAACTTTGATGATGTAGTATCAGGTTAGGCAAGAAATGCAAGCTTGCCAACAATACATTCGATCTTTTAAATTTTTGTGTAGTAAGTTGAGTTCTATTTAAAAAAAATCTCACTCGTAAAATCTGATTTGCAAGAACCAGAAGCAGTAATTTTGCTCAAGACTTTGTATGCTGAAGTGGGAGAGACTTGCATTTACGTGCATTGTCCATGTATGGGCATATGGGCATGTTAGCTCTCATGCACTCTCACCTACTGCCTCTCTGTGTGCACAACCTGCCTAGCTGACTGAGTGACGGGAGTTGCTGCTCAAGATGTGACTGCAGCGAGCGGCACCTCAAAGGAAGAAATATTTTGTCTCAAAATATACACAGGATATTTCCATAAATATTTTATACGAAAAACCTGTGCATATTCCGATCACAAAACTGACATTTGGTTAAATGCAATGGTAATGAGTAAAAATAACAAAAATAAAGCACTTTTTCATGCGGTGCCTCGAGGCTTGTTTCATCGCACAGAAGTTTCGTTTAGAGGCCGTTCTGGCCTACAAAGGTCATACTACTATGTAAGAACAATAATTTTAAATAATCTTTCGAGTTCTTTAATATTTTTTCCATGAGACTCGTTGAAACTCATGCAATACCTTGTCCCTGCATGAATATCTTGCACTAGTCGTGTAGTTGTGTTATTTTTATTGGAGGTTTTTGGAAGCTTGTATCTTGAAAATCTTACGTCATGTAAATGGCAAATTAAAATTCATCTGTTCAAGATTCCTGAATTCATAGCTTCAAAACCCCATAAAGTTTAAAATACACTTGTCCTTGGGCCATAATATTAATTTATTTCAATTTAATGTTATACTGATTGAAATTTTAGTGGTTGCAGATACTTCTGCACCTTGTAACTTTTATTTCGTGTGTATCATGCTCCAGATGCTTCGGTGCAATTACGTATTTCCCTGAAAATGAAATGTTGCATTCTCTCATGATCGAAGCGGTTGTGGACGAAAATGTAGGAATTAATAAAAAATTCCAGTCTGCATTTTGTTAATTTTTAATGAGCCATAATTTCGGTGAGATGTAATGAAATTGCAAGATTTTTTTCATTCGGTTGGTATTGTATTCCATTGTTAACATTTGACTTGAAAGTTTATTCTAGTATTTAGTTAGTTATTCATTTTATTTAGTTTGCTATGAGTTTAGGTATGAGAGTTATACCTCTTAATAGCGTCATAAATATGATTGTAAGGTGTAAACCATTGTACCCTGTCCCTCAAAGTCTGTGCCTTTAAACATATGTCGTACCTTCTACCCTTTCTCATACACGTTACTTAATTTTTCTACTTAGTTTTTCATATTTTTTTTAGGTTGCTAGGTGTTTTTGGAACGAATTTTTTCTTCAATCCTGAATTTTAATTTTGCGAAGATGATAATAAACGGCATGCATGTCAGGGTTTGCCAGTGTCAGAAGACTTAATGTTACCACATAATCAACAGTTGAACTTTGGCGAGCGACGTGAACAAGAAGCCTCTTTATTTGAAATAAATAAACTCTTCTCCCATTATGGTCATTCTCCTAATATGGGCGAAATATATAACAAGACTTTTTATAACGACAAATTATTTCAGAAATTTCTTATTCCAGTGAAAGTCACTAGTTTCTCAATGAAAATGAATATTTGAAATGCAATTAAAAGTACCTTAAGTTTCTTTTTATTTTATTCATACCTGTGTACTTTTTATTTAATTAAAAATTTCACATCTTATAAAAATTATGGTGGGGACCATGATTTCAAAATTAAACTTATTTTGAGTATCAGTATACGCTTTACGACCACCAGCCTTCATCCTGTTCTGCATGCCGAGACTAGGATCATGCCAGTGTTGTGTAAAACTGAAGTGGTAATCCGGGGCAGTTAATAAAGCACAGAAACCCTCAACATCTCTAAAATCGACGTTTTAAGCACCCATGCGGAATGATTATTGGGCCAACTAGAATAATGATAATTACTGGTAATATTCTCAATCTGAAATTCAAGCTGACAATGATATTTTCAAACGTGGGCTTTTTGTGTGCTTTCTAATACGAACACACTGAACACTCCGTTTTTTTGATCATACTCAGTTAGTCATTTGACTACTGAGTTTCATTTAGTACGTAATGCGATACACAAGAATAAGTGCTACTCTATTTATCACCATGACCGAACATCACTTTCCATTTCTTGACGCTGTTGAGCGATTGTTGATTCTCTCGTCTGCTGGCAGTGGGGAACCCACAGAACGACGTGCGCACCTCGTACAACGCAGGACAGTGAACTGCAATTGCTGCACTACCCAACTCCTGAACCGCTGCATCTAAGCTGCAGATGAACACTTTTGGCCAAGGCCTCTAAGGTTAGGGAAGTTCTTCTTCATGAACAAGTTCTTGCAAGAGCTTATGCACGGCAGGAGAAGCTGGAGAGTCTTGAAGGAAAATTCCACTGACAGGTTAGGTACTATTTTCTCCACCGTACATATGACATTCATTCCACCTATGGAATTTTTATTGGGGAACACCCTAGCCTAGCTAGCAGTTATTTTCGAGTATTAAGAAGAGAGATAAGACAAACCGCCAAAATGACATGGAGGCCAGTGGCGCCAGCTGATTATGATGCATCCGAATAACTGAACAAGCTTTCACTTGCCATTGAATATAAAGGCTTTCAAGCTTGAACGTCCACGACATGCAACGCAGGTAATGAATACTGGTATCAGAATTTTGCACTTGATGTGCTTCCATGTGCATGCAGACTTCGTTCAAAGCCCAGGCGAGTTATAGCAAGCTCCAGTAACTTTTCAAAGCACTATGTTCTTAATATAATACATTAATGTAGACCTCTGAGTGCTTGTAATCTCACTTATTTTCCCTCATGACGTAACAGATGGTACTTCATTTCATGACGTTTTACTTCTTATGCTTTTGACTTGGATTGCATGGTTCAATAAAACTCGCTTGCAATGTTGAAAAATTTAGAGTCACCGCCATTTCATGTTGACTTGTGTTCACGTTGTTTGTTATACTCGAATTCATTTGAACCTCCAATTTTATTTTTGTGTTTATAAATTACGTAGTCGTTTACATTGATTTCATCAATGTTTATTTTTTCAATTATATTGGTTTTTACGAATCTAGGTTTGATTGTTTACAATTTTATTTAAAAAAAATTTAAACTATTTGGTGCAGCTGTTGCTATACCCATTTTATTGATGTACTGTTCCCGTGAACGGTTGGCTACAAAGTTTATACTTCTAAGACACTTGTAGACAAAATCTTCGCCTATCATTATGTTAGAGTACTTAAGAAAAAGCTATACATGCAGGTAATTTCTCTTTCCCTCTCGTGTTTTGAAATTGGGTACTGATAAAAGAGTTATACATGTAAATGGTCAAAATACATGCTTGAAATTTCTAAATGTGTCAGATACCCAACAACGACCTTAAATTACTAATTTAATTGACTACACATTTTAATTTACAAATATTGCATTACCGATTTCTCAGTGATTGTTATCTACATAAATAAAAAATATAAATGGAAACATATAAATTCAAATTATGCAAATATTGTACCGGCGATTGCTTGGTGACTAATATATGTAGAGCCACCCAGTAAGAGGCTGGCTAAGTAAACATCTTGATAATTCATAGGCAAAGTTACCCGGCGCTGTCCGCGGCTGTTGTCTCAGGACTTGCATCTGTTATGCAGAGACGGACATGTTACAGTGCCTGCATCACTCTCACCTCACCTACCTTTAGCCTCGCTAGCAATCCTCGTACGTAAATAATAACAGACTAAGTTATTTTTGCTTGCATTACCTTGAGTAGCTCTATCCTAATGCGTAGGAATATAAAAGGCATTTGAGGTAGTACTTGTGTACACGCTCACATAATGCACATAATGTACATAATGCATTATGTGCACATAATGCAGATCCAGCATCTGTGGCCTCTGCTCCACTTTAAGGTATCGTCTGTGAGTCTTTCATAGGATGTCACTTGAGGATTCTAGTGAATAGGCTTTGAATTAGCATAATATTTTGTGTTTTTCATTTGATTTGTACCTACAGATATTCGACTTTACTTGATCAGTTCAACGCTTCTGTCACTAAGCGTTTTTTTAATTTAGTTGGTGTGATGCTAGGATGTGATTTATGTCAATGAGATATTATATGTAAACTGAAAACATAAATGATATTTACTGACTCAAAGTGCATCTTTTGTGCGTTCGATTCGAGGTCATATTAGAATACCAAATTAAGGAATTTTATAATTTCAAAAATGTGATTTGAGACAAAAGTTTGTAATGTTATTGAAAATTTGGTAATATTTATGGCAAGGAAACTGCTAATGTATAACTCGGGAGCATAACGTAAGCAAAATAACTAAAGACGCAAGAAGTAACAACTAGATCACTGCCTAGCACCGTAAAACAAAACATGAATAAAATATCCTGTTCTATCCACTGATGCAAAAATGTTAGAGCAAGCAATTTTGTGAGAGTTCACTATGATGAATACGTAAAACAATGCGTTTTCAACCGATGTGTTTTGCAGATGATTCATGGAAACTGGTTGACTAAATTTCATGGAAAATTGAAGTGTTTCAAAACTCCTTGCGCATCGCATTATAAATAAAATTATACTCTAAATCTTCATTAAACTTGAGCATTGCCTCTGTCATTGATAGTATTAATATTGATTAAAGTATATACATATACATGTGTGTATTTCGTGTTTAACTTAAAAGTTCGTGCTAAATGATTTAAATAGACTGAAAAATTGCCACTGAAACGAGCCGAGTAACCCCTTCTTTCACTGCTACTCTAGTCCCATGTCGCCTGACAGCAAGAAAAGGTGGAAGACAAAACAACAAAAGAAGGTGGAAGAAGGAAAAGTAACGCTTACATTCACAGTAATTAATTTTCAGGCACAGAACAAATAAAAAAGACTGTTTTGTTTCTCTATTAATAAAAACCTTTGGTGTCCCATTGTCACTAGTTTTTCATTTCCCTTAGTTACAGCCGATAACTTTGAACGATAAATAGCTTAACGAGAGCCGTATAGAGATAATGAGTAGTGAAGAGTTCTGAAAAAATTACAGCTTAGAAGAAAAATTGGTGCAAAAGCTCGAGTTCTGATACAAACATTTTGTTCATAAAGAAAAAATAAATAAATTGAGATGAGTTCGTATCGGAAGGATTTAGAAGGCCACGTAGTAGTTGATCAGTGATGTTAACAAAGGTCAAAAGAACATAAACATTAGAAGACAAGTGTGTTTTTCGAATACATGGGATGTGTCTTGTGTATCGAAGTCGGAACGTGTTCCTGAATAATCCAAAATGGGAAATGCTTACAGTTTGCAAAATCCAGGTCTGTTATTATTTCAGCTAGTTCATGTGAGGTTGGAAGTGCAGACATGACTCAGAATATATACGAACTAAAACTAGGAAGTTTCAGCCCTTCAAGAAAACAGAATGAATTTTTATAAATGAAACACGATCTATAAGTTACATTATTTGCAGTAAACTTTTAGTTACTACATAAAGTTCCTAATCAACTAACCAGAGACTTATAATGACAGTAATATTTTGAATTAGTGATAATTAATTTTTACGTGCAAAAAATTTGATAACCTGCGGAGTAGCAACCGACGCTGCCTTTGAAGAATTAGCTGCTCGTAAATAAGAAAATAATCGTAGGTGAATTTTAGAACAATGTTGCCTCGACTTGCGTACGCGTCAAAACATACACAACACAAAAATGAGAATCTTGCAGAAGTTTAGAACTGCTTTCAACCAGGATACACCAATGCAAGGTCTGGTGACAACATCTTACAACATTAACTTTCACTGTCACGTCCAAGTCTTAGAAAAAATGCAGCTGATACAGGATCCGTATTTTATTTATCAACCAAGTTTCTTCATTCAATATTTCATAATATTATGATTCGTATGGATTTTTAATTTTTTATTCCTTGGTTACTTGGCAATTTACTCATCAACTGAGTACTTATATAATCTGCAAGGCAAAGTCCTCTGTGCAATTCACTTATTACCTCGAAATAAATCGATTAAAAATTTGCTGCTTGGTTCCACTTGAGTTTGTGAAGCACTGCTTAAACAACTCCTCTATAATTAATCCATGCAGTTACTTATCAAGACTAACGCTTGAAAGGAGAATAAAAAGGAAAAATTGTATACTGCTCAAAACATGTGGTGCCAGGACTGAGCTATTCCGTATACAAGAGAATAAAGTCTATTACGTATGTCGAGAATAAGCTGTAATTATACTAGATTAAGTAATTGTTGTGTTGGCGTCATGACTATCATCATTAATCTCATTTTGGAGAAAACTGACTAACGCTTGTGGGTTGGTATTGACTGGAAGTATAGAGGCATTCACCTCACAATGCACAATTTGTCCGTTATGAATACCCCCTAACATAACAGTTAGAGAACTGGTCAGTAATTGGTCACACGCTGTTCTAACTTCCCATGCTACAATACGTGGTTGAGCTCAGGATCATGTTAATGGTGTTTTTGTTTCCAATTCATATGAAAGAATGATGTTTTTTCTTGTGAGATTTAATCAATTAAATGGGCTTTTATGTCGCTATGTATTCTCCATAAAGGAATAGGAGAGACTTAACAGCGTCTTCCCACGACTTAAGTTCAGTCAGGTAATGTGATAGTAAGACTTTTATTTTTCAATATCATAATTTAGTTTCAGTAAGCAAAGCTCTTCAAATTATCCCAGTATCTTTTTAAGCTATTAAATATTTTATCGATTATGGTGAACTCGAATTGGAAATTTCTCAGGCATAAATAGCTTTAAAAGCATGTCTTTAAAATTTTGGAATTGCAATGCGATATGCTATTGCAGTACTCTCACTTTGCTAGCTAACCACTGTTTGTGAAACAGAAACTGTTAGGCAATGTTTGTTCAATAGACTCAACGGCCAAAATTTCATAATACTCAATAAGTGTTTGTTCTACTTATTGTTCTAGCAGTATATTGCACCAGCTTGATTAGAGTTTCTTAACTTTTAGCTCAATGTTTTCTGTAGATTGAACGTATTCATACTCAGAAGTATGAGCACTCATGCTCATTAATACTTCCATGAGTTTCTGAGAACATTCACAATTCCGTAAAGTTGAGGAATGAAGGCATTGATGCTAAAATACTTGTAAATATAACAATTCAAAAGAATTGAGACTGATGCTGTAATTGTATCTCTTTAGAAACATGTAATGTTCCTCTGGACTCCTTCAGGCTCACGTTGACAACCTCAGAGTGAGATGCAGTCGCTACTGTTTCAGGGAGTGTGAATGAGTGGGCACCAGTAGCAAAGACATGAGGGAGAGTGGCACAGGGTGGGCTTAAGTATAGGGGTCAAATGGAAAGAGATACTATGAGGGGAATAGAAATTAGCGGATTGCTCACATGTTTTGAGTGGTAGGGAGTGTGACAGGAGGAAGCGAACTTTCATCTCTGAGACACTGATCATGAATGATTGTTGTTGAGTGACAATTCTTTAGTGGCTGCTCCTGGTGACTGTTATAAGGCGCGTCAGTGTAAACATGACCTATGACATCTGGATTAAATCAAGAGACTGTCAATTTCTGTCGGTGCCAGGAAAAGGCATGTTGTATTCGTGCTCAGCGAATGAAGGGTTAAAAGCGTGTAGAGGATGCATAGAATACAATAGTGGTAGCAGTTTCTTCGATTACTGAATTTTAGAATCGTCAGGCTCATTATCTTGTGAGTACCAGAATTTAGGACTGGTATGTCGCAAGTTTAGCAAACTTTTAGTTTTTCGTTAACAGGTCTGCTGCCCTGTAGTTCTCGTGGCTGCCACTCGTAAGCATCAAGTTCACAAGAAGGCCGCTAATAAATTTGCTTCTTTATGAGCTAGTTTTCGAAAAATAATTCATGAGATTTTAGACAGTTCAATTTTAGAAGGTTTTTGTAAGGGTCGTTCGGAGCGACCAATCTTTTTAACTGCGTCTGGAACTACATTTTCTTCATGCATTTTATACTCTGTAATAGTGCCAGTATTTGGTTGTGAGGTAAATTCGTTCGTTATTACCATTTCTCTTCATAAATGTCTCACCAACGATTTTCAAAATTGACTAAATGCAGCATTAGTAACTTGAGCTTAATTTTTAATTGCCAAGGTAAAGCAAGTTAAAGAGTGAAAAAAATATGAAGAAAACTAAATATTCTTTTCTAGAGAAATTTTCAGGGTTCAGGTCCTCTATTAACCGTAAAAACATACAAGTCATCACAGGAAATGGAAGTAATGGAAGAAATGGCTGAAACACTCCAAAAGAACAGTTAAATTTGTGAATAGGGTTACCCACTCACTGTCTGGAGAAGGAATAAGCTATCAACGCACTAAAAAAAACGTCTCTATTTAGTGAGAATAGCGAGTCTAACGTATGTAAAGCAATATGTTGTATACGTACAACTAATAATAACTTATTCTGGGTATTATAACGTTAAGTATTTTTTGTTAATGAAAAATCAACGACCGACACACCCGAGCGCTTTAGAAGAGAACTCGTTGTTTACCTTCAAGCAAGAATTTAATGACTTAATAGTCCAGTTTGTGAGATGAATGTTGTTCCTGATGCACTCTAAGTTGCTTCATGTCACCTTCAAAACTGTCCTGATTTGTAACTGCGAAGCACGAGTTACTGAGGTGTGTTCACAGCAGCCTGTCATGTTTACCTAGACAAACACACACTCATCATCCCTCCACTCATCTAACACATCATCATTTTTCAAGGAGTGAGATCGAACAACTAAATTAGCTGCTAGAAAACATGAAAAATTAGAAATCCTAATTGGCTTTAGCAAATCTTTGAGACTGTCACACAATAATTACCGACTAGCAGATTTGCTTTGCTTCGTACTGTCATTACATTCTACAATAGTTTCTCACCTGCTTGAAGTCAGTCCGTCAGTATGACGTGTCTCTCAAATAATGCAACTCTCGATTTACGGGGTTCTTGATTTCCACAACTTTTGACTTGCTCGGCTCTCAACTTGCTCGGCTCTCAACTTGCTCGGCTCTCAACTTGCTCGGCTCTCAACTTGCTCGGCTCTCAACTTGCTCGGCTCTCAACTTGCTCGGCTCTCAACTTGCTCGGCTCTCAACATGCTCGGCTCTCAACTTGCTCGGCTGTCGACTTGCATGTCTTTCGGCTCCATCGAGCATCGCTTGGTTCATTGCTAACACGAGATGTTTAAATCTCTTCTACTTGGCCTCATGTTGAAGTGTAGGCAAATCTTTTATTCAACTATAGCACAATCTCTTCACAGCATTGGCGTACTTTTTACGTAGAATTTATTTTCAACAAGTAAAATATAAAATGAATGGGAAACTGTATCTAAATTTATCGTATTTTTATTCAACTTGCATGCCGAACCAATAAATGATAAAATATGTGCAGATTAAAGTGATAATCTACAGTAAGAGAATAAGGACAGCATACTTCACTAATGCATTCGTCGGTGTTTTTATCCAGCCGGGGCGGTTTTCAACATTCTGAGACAGGCATGCTTGTGACGGGCGTACGTGCTGTGTTCACTCGTGTCCGTGCTTCTTTGCTTCTTTCCCAGCATTGTTCTTTCATCTTGCTAAAGTTGTCTTCCACTAAACAAAGTACTTTTCTCACATATGCGTGTGATGAAACATTCGTGTGTAATGAAAATATTAGAACCCAGTAAATGTTATCATAAAGAACCTAAAAACCTATTATATTTATCACATATAACTGAATAGATAAAGTTTTCTTTTTTCTTTTGTGTATTGTAAATAAGTTTTTTCAGTCTTCCAGTATTCAACAGTTATGATGGACAATTTTGAGTGTTTAAATCTATCGAGGTATTTTGACTGTTAAACGTAGCTTCGATCCTTTATATGATGAACGTCAGCTGTTCAACGTTCTTTATGAGCTCTATGTAAACGTTTGAACTGGCCTCCAAAACCGGAGAACAGCTATCCGTAAATTCCATATTGATTGCTGCAGTCTGACGCTGACCGCATCGGGGTAAGCCGTACAAGTTGTTGCGTCGTGTTACTGTTGCAGTCCGGACGTATTTTGCTTCTCTTTGCATCACCTTGTATGGGCTACTCTGCATTGTTTGCTCTGCTTTGTACAAATCTACATAGCTCTGCCTTACGTTCTTTTATGCTTCATACATGCCCTCATATTTACTATATTATGATCCATATAGCATGCAAAAGCTGTGCAAATGAAATGAAGACAAATACTCAACATGGCTGCAAACTGAAATACTTTATTATTTTACTAGTTTTTGTATTTTCAACTACTTGATAATATTTTTGACTTATATTTACTAATGCTGAATAAATTCATTTATTATTCCCCATTTTTTATCAGACTAGGTCATTTGGAACATTTTTGTGTGTAAGCTTGTCAAAGAGAGCTGTATGTAAAGTTTAAGTAATTTGACCATGAAATATGAGCTTACAGAGCTTACTTAATATTTTCATGATAAAAGGAATAAATTTTAATTGATAGAGTATTTACAAGAAAACTATCAACCTTACTTTGTGATACTATTCTAATGAGTAAAATATATATATATTTATTTTTGAATTCCTTCAGAGTTATTACAGGTAGAATTAGTAATTGCTGTCAGTAGCTAAGAAATGTCAGCAGTGGAAAATTTTATATTGGCTATAGTACATTTAATGTTTGTTTCAGTAAATTTTTCTGAATAAGTAAAATTAGTCTAGACACTAATTAGTGAATGACTATTGGTATGTTTGTAAATTTCATTGGTAATTGTTTTCAGGTGTAGCTAACATTATGTAAATGAAGAGTATGAGGGAAGTAAGAACTTTAATGGCAGAATAGCATCTCATGCAGAGCAGGTGGTGAGGAGCTAGCTCTCTTACTCTGCTTGCTTCCATTGTACACCTTCACTCATCAGTCTTTGTTCACTTCTGTTGTGACTCAAATTTGAGAGCTGCTGAATTAGTCAGTAAATGTGTGATTTTTTGGATAGTTTACCATGGGTCTAAAGTACTGATGGGAAAATCTGTTCATGAATTGAGTGTTCAGATGTTGTACATGGAGAATTGAGCACATCTGCACGAGTCATGTTGGGCCGTCGCCAGTCTGTACGAGGGGAGCCCATTCTCATTGACTACACCCTTGATGAGAATGCGAATGAGAGTTCAGATCTGGAGTGGATGAAAAAGGTGAGTGTACATCATCTGGAATGTTATTTTATTATTTATGTTCTAGGATGTATATCTTCAGCAACAATATGAATATTTATTTATGCTGGCCCTTAATATTATAAATCTTCTGGTTTCTTTTTATTTAAAGGACTTATTTTTGCTATTTACTTTGATTTTCTTTCAGAAAAAGGGTTTGCCTGCTTTGATTTCCTGATCAAAATGTTTATCCATTTTTATTTCTTCAGAAATTGTTCATTCAGATGGTATGGAACTTATGATCATCATCAAGACCAGCAGCTTGACCTGCATTCCACAGCCTCTCAACATTTTAAATTTTTATTTGATATCATTCTATTTCACATTAATTATTTAATGTGAACAGAGAGTTGAAGGGATAATCTTTTCACACTTGTTTGCTGGTGTTGTTGTCTGTTTGTATATGTATAATTATTTAGATTGAAATGATTTAAATGTTTGTTTTTTACCAAATCTCTGTAATACATTAACAAATGTGGGCTGTATCCTCAGCCACTGGTGACATGGATGCTGCACCTGTGCTCACTGGTGTCCCTGGTGTCAGTCTCTGCCAACACACCCAGCACGTTTGAGATGTACCCCATGCTGCAGTACGTCACACTTGCTGCTGACCTCTATGTCACCCTCCTCTTCACAGCTGAGATGATAGTCAAGATGTATTCTTTAGGCATCATCAGGGTGAGTCTGATATTTTAGCTATCCTTAGATCTGGTCTCTTGGAGTGCAGTATTACTTCCATGACTGTGCTGTTGGTCAAGTTGAATTCTGTTATCTTGTCATGTTTTCAGAGCTAGTCTGATACTGCTGTCATCTGGTGACATTTGAACAAGTTAGATGTAGTTGCCATCATCTGAACAAGTCAGGTACTGTTGATATCATCTGATATTATCTGAATAAGTTGAGTACTGTTGCCATCATGTGGTGACATGGGAGCAAGTTAGGTGTTGCTGAGCTCTGATGTCCACTGCAGCTGAGTGCTTTACAGCCCTGGACTGATGCTCACATTATTGCTGATGTTAATTTTAGCTTCAGACTGTTGTATGTGTATGGCTCTGCATGTACCATTTCCAGAAACTTGTGGCTGATAAAACTACTTAGAATGTTTTAAGAGCAACATCTTGTAGGCAACATTTTTCATGCAACCTAAAGAGTATTACAAATGACCATGGCAAATTTCTTTCTGGGTATTTATTTTGTATTTTATCATCAAAACGATTCATCTCAAGCATTGTTGTTTAAAGGCACAAAATATTTCTTTGTTTTAAAATTTTCTCAGTAAATAAGGGTCATACAAGCTTTGTTAATTGTGTACAGTTGTTTTCTCCTCTTACTCTCTTCATAGTTTGATGTGGTAGCAGCTGAGACCTGTAGGTCAGTGCTCTTCAAAGTCTGGGTCACGCGATCATTCAAAGATGGTCGCGAAATGTAGGATCATACTTTCCTGATTTATGTAATAATGTTATTTCAGGATCAAATGATTTTTTATGATTAATAATTAACAGTAGTCCTTATTTCTTTATAAACATTAACTTTTTTCTGCTATATTTACATTTTATTCTTTGTTTTGCTAAAGTTAAAGGGTCGTACAAAAATAAAATGTTTTAAAGGGGGCCGCGGCGTCTAAAAGTGTGGAGACCACAGCTCGATATGACAGTAGTACTTGCATTGCAGGGAGAAACACCGTACCTCAAAGACCGGTGGTGTCAGTACGACGCCTGCATGGTCTTCTTCCACTGGGTGTCCATTGTGTTGCATGTGTTTGAGCTTATGCTCTGGGTGGACCCTTACGCTGCGCTGTCCGTGCTCAGAGCACCCCGGCCTCTTATTGTGGTCAGGCTGGTGAGACTCTTCCTCATCTTCTCGCTGCCAAAAAGCAGACTCAAACAAATATTCAAGTGAGTTTGGGTTTCTATCGAATGTTCTACTGTGCTGGCAAACTTATTTCCTATTGCATCAGTGATCGTCATTTGGGTTGTGCCCAAAACTATCCCTTCAATCACAGGCAAAGGTTTTGTATAAAGAAAACTGGGAGTAGTCGAAGACTTCTATTCTTGCAAAAATCATGTTTTTTTGCAAAAATTTGTTATAGTATTGGTTTTTAATGTTTTCTGCGGGCGATAATGGCTCTTAACATTCAAAGTAACATTTGTAAGGCTTTCATCATTTGCCGTACCTTCTCTAGGCCATGTATCTCATTCATGGAGCATTTAGTCATGTCATTGATGAAGTTAACTAGGAGTTGACGGGTGAGTGTGTGTTGTGCAGGCGGTCGAGCCAACAGATCAACAACGTGACACTGTTCTTCCTGTTCTTCCTGTCACTGTATGGTTTACTGGGCGTGCAGCTCTTTGGTGATCTACGCAACCACTGCATCATAGAGCCCAACATCACCAATGATTCCGTCGTGCCGTGAGTCCACAATTTCTGCCCCATTTCTTGTGTTAAAAATAATTTTGTATTCTCAACTTGGACCCACCGTCGTATTCTGGTTCCACTAGTACCGCCAACATCTGTGTATTGGTCGCGGCATCATCTAGCGTTAGGCTAAAAAGTCCTTGAATTTTTATTTCTTCAATAATCATGGTTCGGAATTGCGTAGATTTAGTGTTGGTAAAATAGCCATATGCAACATCACGCTGCCTTCCCGCATTTCAAAGGAACTGCTAAAAGTGAAGAATTTGTTTTGTGTTCTCATACTCCTGTTGGTAATGTAAAATTTTTCCATTGATATAAATTGAATTCTTCATGTCTCACAACTGTTTGTCGTATGGAAAACTGCATTATTTCTAGTATATCATTCATCATAGATTTTCTAAAATTTACGTATTTATAGGAAAATTCATTGCAAATAACGGGAATCTTTTAGAACTTGAAGCGAGCTGAAAGCATCTCGCAGTTATGTTTGTATCATTCAAAGTATCAAACAGACTTCATTGAAGTCCTTAAGCAACTTTACTTGTTCAAGGCACCTAAAACTGCATCTCCTTCATACATCGGTAATAAGCCAAAAGCTAAAGAAGGAAACGCTTATAAAGAATAGGACGGAAAGCAATGCGATTTTCCTGTGTGCACCTGAACACAGTCCATACAATGCTTACCTCTTGTCTATTCATAACCTAACTACCTGTCTGAAGCTGGCACCTCAACTGAATAGCTCACAACATTATGCCCTTGCTACACGCGTGACATGAGGATGCATGGGGTTTTCAGGAAGATCTCGCTGGGTGACCTGGCAGTGCCGGACACGTTCTGTTCTCCTGATGGGGATGCGGGCTACCAGTGTCCCCGTGGCATGGTGTGCAGGAAACTTGATCTACAGAGCAACGTCAGCGGTTTCACGGGCTTTAGCAACTTTGGTGAGTACAGCGTGGTGGTGTCAAGTGTTGGCTTGCTAGCTCTCAGATGTTCAGTAGCTTTGTATTAATCAGTTCTTTCATGAGGAACTCGATGTGAACCACTGTATGTTAGAAGTACCATGTATTTCCCAAAGTACGTAATAAATACTTCATTTAGTACATATTATATTCCAAATGTTCCGTTCAGAAGTTAGGTAATGCTACGTACAAGATGTATTGCATATTATGTGGATGATAATTCACGTGTTGTTTCGGTTTGTCGAAAAATAAGTTACTCCATGTAAACTTGATGATGAAATTTCTTTGTGCAGCAACGAGCATCTTCACGGTATACCAGGCGTCCTCACAGGAGGGGTGGGTCTACATCATGTACCGTGCCATCGACTCGCTTCCAGCCTGGCGTTCCACCTTCTTCTTCACGACCATGATTTTTTTCCTGTCCTGGCTAGTGAAGAACGTTTTCATCGCTGTCATCACAGAGACTTTTAACGAGCTCAGGGTCCAGTTCCAGAAGATGTGGGGCGTACGAGGGCAGATCCCTGCCGAGACTACGACGCAGGTGTGTGCAGGTCATGCAGTCTCACTCTGAACGCTAGTTCTGACTGGTTTATATAAAGCGCTTGCACCAAATAGTGTCTAAATGGATCACGGAATGTATTATGCTGTCTTAGAGCTGATGAATGGAAAGTGGAAGGTTTGGCAGCCATTTGTATCTCTTACAGTCTCTTATCCTTTGACGTGGTTGTGAAGCTGCAGGCTTTAGGCAATATGGCGGACTCTGAATCTTTCATTGATAATGTAATCCCGAGCAGGGCATTATCTCTGTGTTCCTTGTGCAGGTGTTGTCAGGAGACGACTGTGGGTGGCGGCTGATGTCCGTAAACGACAGTAAGACACAGGGCTGGGCACCTCATTTCTGCGTCAAGTACCTTCAGAGCGCTGGCTTCTACCTCCTCATCATGACAGCTATTATCACTGATGCAATCTGGGCTGCGTCACTTGTGTTTAGGCACGACGGCACCGAGCGCGCCGAGATCTTTGCTACGTATTATTATGCTGAGGTGTGTGTGGTTCATAACGCCTCTTAGCAAGTCTTGTTTGACGTGCTGTCTTAGCAGCAACATCTGTGGCGGTGGTGTTGTGTGAGCAGACTTACGGAAGTCCGTGTATAAAGGTGTTGATGGTGCCGAGTTTATGCTGCGCTCCCGAGTGCACTGGTGTGTTTGGGTCTCACTGGTGCGTGTTGACTTAGCAGACATGATAGGTAATGTTCTTTAATTACAGTCGAAGTTTTCGTACTGGTTGTCGGTCAGCACGTCCTGAACCTTCAGTTGTATGCATTCATGCTGGAAAATGTGATGTCCCAGCATCAGTTTGTGATTTAAAAAGTTTGACTTTATCTCTAATAATAGTGTTACTGCGGTTTTTGATTAAGTGCGAGTATTAAGAATACGAGCACGGGTCCGTACTTCATGTGGACTTCTATCTTCTTTTGATAGTAAAGAAGCACTTGGTTTTTTCTCTACCATACTTTTTCCTTATTTTTATGTTTTTCAGTGAAACTAAGGAAAAATGTAAGTAAATTTTCCTCGTGTAACTAAGCATCTGCACGTTAATTCATTGTCAGGAGTGTTCCTCAAGTGCAACATTTATATCTAAAGACAAGAACACGCACTCTAAGAAACACCAGAGGCGCTGTGCGGGTCACATACCACACTCGACGCGGTATCTGACCACTGATGGAGATGGATCTGCATTAGTGTTGAAGTTTTAGTTGACTCATTATTGCCGTGCAGGTTTGCTTCACACTCTTCTTCGACCTGGAAGCGCTGGTGAAGCTGTGGTGCCTGGGCTTCAACGCTTACTTCCGCCTCATCATTCACAAATTTGAGTTTGTGCTGGCAGTTGGCACCACCATACGTCTCATCCCGCCTCTCTTCATGACCTCACTCACCTACTTCCAGGTGTGCCTTTAGCTCTACTTCGTTAGAAATAATTTTTTCTTGCATGTCAAACCTCGCTTAATTTTCTTCGGGGAAGTTTAGTGTATTAGTACCAGATTCACTGTGAATATTCGTAATATCTTAGTAAGCTTTATTTTTCAATTTGTGGGAATTTTAATCTTTTTTCATAGCTCTTGGAATAAATTATTTTCCCACCTTACTTTCTCAAAGCGGAGAGCCGTTACTGCCTGCCTCTCAGAGGTATTACCAAACTTGCTGGTTCAAATCTCTTAGGAATTTTCTGTTTCAGAGTGAACGGGGAACATCTGTTTCACCACTCAATGAAAATGCTCTCATTTATGTAGAAAGAAAATGCTGGGGCTTACTGTTTCAATGCCCACATACGTGCCAAATTTTATCATTTGGTTTACTGTTGTTTCAAACTCTTTATGCTCATATTTTATCTTCAGTATTTTATAACGTTCTTCAGAGATTGTTTTTCACCAAATTTTAGTGATTTTATTTTGGTTATCCGAAGGAAGCACGTTTGTTTTCAATTTTTATATTTTTTTAGCCTACATGATGATACTGAAACATAGAAAGGCGGTGTGCTGCAGTTCATTCTTTTGCAAACCTTTGAGATTCAGCGCTGGATTTATAGATATGATTCCTAAGGAGTTCACATCGTGTGCTTAGTTAACGTCCATAGCGGACGTGGTTTACCTAGAAATATCCTGGATTATCAGAGCAGATTTAGAAACTCTTGTCATGGGTTTTAGTTTTTACTTTACCTTTACCTGTGATACTGAAGAGACTAATGTGTGTTGAACAGCAATGATCAGACGGAAGTTCTATGATTGTGCACCATTACTGTACTCCTGGTCCAGCACCATTGCGTCTAATAATGCTGTGTCATCATTTTCCATCAGGACCAGGGAATTTGTATGGGCCTCATGAGAGGAAGTTGCATCCCACTCCTTCGGTATTTTGATAATCATTAATTTTTAGTGTAATGTGGTACTTGTGAAATCACTGTGGTTGAACCTTATGGTCAAGTTCAGTTTGGTCAACTCCTAGTGTTCTTGATGAGTTTTTGTTGTGTCCAGGTACTGCGTGTGGTCCGCCTTATTAAAGCCTCTCCTGTGCTGGAAGACTTCGTGTACAAGGTGGGCCCCTAATTTGTACAGGTGTAGCTAATTAGTAGACTGTTAGTGTGAAGTACCTAGTCTTTCTTGTATGATTATTGCGTTTGATTTATTGATAAGTGGGCCTCGTACTGCAGGATATGTTTGACCATACTCTATGTTCGTTCGTTCAGTACCACACGACTTTGTCGAAGAAGTCCAATTGTGGTAATGTTCATTTGAATATTATTTTGAATACTCATTTTTTCGGGCTCATTGAACGCAATTGTGATATTTTGTTTCAATGAAATATTCTACAGTGGAGATGTTTTATGTGTAAAGGAGTACTTGTCAGAATGTTTCGAGTGATTTAGCTATGGCACTGGTGAGGTTTTCAGTGATACTTAATGCTTTCAGGGATGAACGCTTGCAGTGATACTTTGATCTCAATGTTTAAGTAGGTGCTTATTCACTTAGTTGAAACCACACCAATTCTCAGTACCGACGCCATGAAAATTGCGGTGAGTGCCCGGTACTCGGACTGCGGTGCATCGCTGATTTCCCTTCACGAGACATTCCTCGAGGTTAAATAGGAACAGTGAATTGTGACGTTACATATCAATGGACTTCCTCTCTTTTTTATCAAACCTTAGCGGTAGAACTTGTGAATTTGCTTTTATCTAGGACTGAGGGATGGCGACACTTTATATTATCAAATTAGAAAGTATTACTTAAGGTTCTCTAGTTTCTCTGATCTTAATAGCAGTTCATGTTAAGACAGATAATTAAAATAGTACGTGCATTTAATTCAATAAAATTTTATGCGTTATTTAAGCAGTAATTTTTATATATTCAAGTACATGCAACAGACGTGTTTGTATTGATGCAAAATGTTGTGCTAGTGCATCAGGTTGCTGTCACGAACGGAAACACGTCAAAAGAACGAGTTAAGAGTGAGCGCACTTACCTATTACAGGGAATGTATTTTCAATGAATTGTAAGTTTGTTGGCTTGTGCTCTTGAGGCCGGAGTGAGTTACTCGATTATTTTTTATTTTCCTGTGCTTTTCAATAAAAAACGTACTTGGAAATGAAAAGATGTTGTGTTGTAATCTATTGAAAGTTTGTAATTTGAGATAGAATAGAATAGAATAGAATGAGGCTATAGGAACGAACCTTCTGGCCCATTCTTGGGTCGGATAATTACTTCGATAATTATTCGGTTGTTTTACCCAAGTCCCATGCCGTATTTCTAGCCGCGTCAACCATGTCGGCAGCGGGATTCGAACCCGGGTCTTTCC
>VCRD01001932.1:86017-103312 GCA_006783055.1 Trinorchestia longiramus
AAAACATGAGGTTGCGGGATTTCAGTTAAGTCTTCGTGAGTGAACACAGAAGTAAAGTATGTATTAAGAATTTTGGCTTTGCTTTTGTTGTTCGTTTGCGTTGAGCCCTCAGAATCAATCAGTGGTCCAATAGTGTCTCTTTTGAGTCGTCGGTCGTTCACATATTTAAAGAAGCTTTTCGGGTTAGTTTTAGATTAATGGATTACATCTGTTAAAGTTAGTTACACATCTTAAAGTTAGGTGTGGCTGTGCGCCGGCCCCTGCGTTTTGTCATTCTGTAGACCGTCGTTGCCAGATTTAGCTCCTACTTGTTATTTGTGAATCCATCTGATGAGCTTTCGTTTCTCTCTTATTCTTCTCATATACATAGTTTTTTGAACTAAAGAATGTTTGAATGAATATTTGATGCCAATTTCTATGATATTCAACTCTATTTGTACCGTCTGTTGAAGAAGTGACTCGTTTTCGATTTCAAGCGTAGTTTTTTTTGCCTTGTAAGCTTTTACTTTATTTCTCCTTGATTAGCTAGCCTTTGAAGTTATTAATTTCCATTTGAAACTTTTAACTTTTGCCTACCCTGGTTTAGTGGGCAAATTTTCTCGTGTAATTTGGCGCGGTTGTTCGTGTGCAGATCTTTGGGCCGGGTAAGAAGTTAGGCAGCCTCATCCTCTTCACCATGATCTTACTGATCATCACGTCCTCCATCTCGATGCAACTCTTCTGCTACCTCGATGGCGTACCAAAATTCAACACCTTTGCTATGGTACGGTGCGCGTCCGCTTCAAGTTTTCTTTGTCTTCTTATACTTTTGGCCAAATTTTGTATGTGGCTGCGCAGGAGCCGTGCAGATAAGGCCTCACGGAGTTAAGATGTATTCCAATGAAAACGTGTCCCGAAAGCGGTCGCTTTCATGTTCATGCGCTACCATAGATTGGAATTTAGCTCTGTCGGCACGTGTAAATTACGAAATTGACTAAACCTCGCCTGTGTTGGGCAGGCATTCATGTCCATGTTCCAGATCCTAACTCAGGAAGGCTGGGTCGAAGTCATGGATGAGACCATGATCTCCACCATGAGAAAGGCTCGTGATGAAGTCGCTCCCTTTGTCGCCATGTACTTCATCCTATACCATCTCTTCGTCACTCTGGTGCGTCGTGATCTCTTTGAGAAATTTTAGTATATGCATTAAAACTGTGCGCTGTTTTAATTGATTTCACTTTGAAACGTACATTTTTTTCAGCGCTTTGTTTTCCATGTCCATATTGACGATCTATTTTAATGGAGTTTCTTTTTTAGATATGAAGATTCATTCTGTTTCTGGAAGTTTTGTGTGACAGCAACGAAAACTGATAGTTCACAGTCTACGCGTTTTTTTACTCGTTTGGAAGTAACTCATCGTATTGTGTTCCTGAATTTGCATCGATATTCTATCTTGTCCTGAGACGTAGCGCTGTAAGGATACAGATGTTCCGAGAAGAGTGGCTCCAAGCTTCCCGGCTTGTTTCTTTTTATTTAGTTTACATACAGTGATCCAAACTCAAACTATTTGGCTCGCAGTGTAAAATTTTAAGAATACCATCGCGTTTCGATTTGAATTTCTTAAATAAACCGTTGCAAACTACGCTCATTTTGAAGTTATTTTTGAAGAATTGAGTAGAAAAAGTTCTAAAACCAATTTTGCATCGTAATATCGGGACAATGCCGAGTTAGGGCCAAAGCAAGTTGACACACGTATCATATCTGCTGATTGTTGCTGTCATGATCCAACTTTATGGTATGTACCTCATCATACAGATCGTGCTGAGTCTGTTCGTGGCTGTCATCTTGGACAACTTGGAGCTGGACGAGGATTTCAAGAAGCTGAAGCAGATGAAAGCTCGCGAGCAGAGCGCTGGCATCCAGGAGACGTTGCCTCTCAGGCTACGTGTCTTTGAGAAGTTTCCTAACAGACCCACCATGGCCAAGCTCCATAAAGTGCCTTCGGACTTCTCCCTGCCAAAGGTCAGCCATACCAGTGCTTCTTAAACTATCTAATTATTTTAATGAGCACAGTTTATTAGTTTGAGCAGGAGCATCTGGTAATATTTCTTAGTAATATTAATTTTTACTGGAAATAATACCCGGCAGCTGATGATTCACGGATCGGCACTGGTTCTCGGACCACCGCTTGAGGTACCACTTGAGGTAGCACTGAGCTATTACACCACATTGTTGTGGAAGCATTTCTTGTTCCGGTGGAATCCTAAGTTTTGATTCATGATCGAGAACAAATGTGCAAAGAACTGCTATATCTATTACGTAGTGTTGAGCTTCCGCTCTAGTTGAAATGAAACTGAGCACATTTCCTCCACATTAGTTTGCATTTCCTCTACGTTTACCATGAAGGTCCGCGAGAGCTTCATGCGGCAGTATCTGGAGGAGGAGTGTGAGGAAGAGGACGTGCCTCTTAGCAAGGGGCGTACACTACGTGGCGGTACAGCTACCACAGGAGCCCTCATGTTGCTCGAGCACACTACTATTGCCTTCAGAAAGCGCCGTCCTGTTAAGCTCATCGTGAGTGTTTCTTTCCCTCGCAACGCTGACTTCGATCAGAAGAGGATCGGCATCGCCAATATCATCAAGTACGCATGCAGTTCTACAAGTCTAGGTATTTGAGGCACAACAATTAATGATAAAAAAAACATATTACACAGAAATTTTATTTTATTGAATATAAAGTAAAAACAATTGGTTCCAGGAACCAGTCCTTGACTATTGACCGCCGTGTGAGGTGCGGTTATATGCGTTTGTCGGATTTTGATTTCCCTCAAGATGACTCAAGCCTGGCCATCATTTCACATTACACTGTGATTTCTATAGTGTTTGTTCACAGTGTTCCTTTTTCTGTCTCGTCTTTATAAATTAGCTATTAATTTTGTGTGGAGTTAGCGTTAAGTCAGTGGCTGCAACCTTGTGAGCTCGTATAACAACATTTGATGACACTGCAGTGAGGCCAACCACCAGCGTGTGCTGCTGGGGGACTCAGGCCAGATCCCACTACCAGGAAAAGGCACACACTCTCACGGCATCGCCTCCTCTAAGCAAGTCAGGATCGAACAGAAGTAAGTTGCGCCAGTCATCGCCTCGATTGTTTGTCTAGTCACCTGCTTTACATGTATGCTCTTGGTTACTTGGGATTACTTAGCTTTGTTCAAAAGTAACTCAGATATGAACTTTTCCGCTGCTTTAATTTACCTGCTAACTGTGACCAGAGACTAGCCTATAGGAACGACCTCGTTAACCTAAATCTGTGTTATAGCTCTTTCGGTTCCATTTAGACACGACAAACAAGAATGATCGTATTTGAAATAATTCATTTTTGAGTGTCATTGACTGGTCTCACTCAATCATGTCTTTGGAAGCTTGTTCGTCGGTTTTTTATCATATTCTACTTTTCAAGCTTCAATCATACCCTTGAAATTTCTTACTATTCCTAAAATATTGTATTTACGCATTCTTGACTACTTATTTTGTACACTTATACTTGTATAGAGGAACTGGATGCATAATTACTTCACACTTCATACCAATTGCTCATGCTGGTGGATGTTTTGTTATCTTTGTATCCAGAGAGAAGGAAGCTATCATAGATAATGGCTTCATGCCCCTGAGAATAAGTCTCATGTACTCTTAATTCCTTTTTAATCTTGCTTGTCCACACTAGTATGTGACAGTACAACAATTTTCCTATACGCCGGCCTTTACGCCCATACCCTGGCCCGAGAATATAAATTTCTTTTTCTATATTTGGTTATTGTTTTATACCTTGACTTATTCTTGTATGCCTTTTTACTGCAACTTCTATTTCCAAATGATGCATTCAAAACTTTTTTGACTAATCTGTTTCTCAGTAGGCTACGGTTTGAGTTGGTTGTATGATATTTGTATTCTTGCAGTTCTGCATTTCAGCGAGTTACTATCGCTGATTTCTTTCTTCAATTTCTATGCTATGAATGGTTTGTTGACGCATATTCATCCATTATATTCAATCGCATTTTTCTTAGCTCTTTGCTCTACTTTAGCTTAGGAAGGACTTATATTTAGCTTCGCAAGCCTCTTTTACAAGTGAGTTTGTGTTAATAGGCTCTGTGCTTGAATATTTGATTGCATAATTTTGTGTTGTTGTGCCTATTCGTTGACTGCAGTCTACATGCTGTACTGCAAAGACACGCTAATGTATAGCCGTGTCAGTAAGGAGCATGACAGTTGCGGAATGTACAAATATCGTTCGTGTTTTGGATTTGTTCGTTTGACTTGATGCGTTTAAAAAATGCATGAATGGACAGTGTATCATATTGTCTAACTGGTATTAATGTTAACTTGTTTTGTTGATATCAATATATGTGTGCGATACCCGCTGCTTCCTAACTGAAATGTGTTCGTTTTACGATTTTCTTGTCTTGAAATGCGATGCATGTTCTTCTCAAATTATTAATCCTACGACTGCATGCGTGACTAATTCTCTGACACCGATGGCGTCATCCTAATACTTTGTGGAGATTTATAACTTATTCCCCCTTTCTTTTAATTTGTATCAATAATTTTAAATAATAGAAAACTTGACAGTTCGAAGTTTAACTTCCCGCTTTAGAGTCTTCAATCGGGTGTGCCGATTTGGTTTTTCATCTAATAATGATATAGCACTCTCCAAAAATCAGAAAATTTCTTCAAATTAGCTGTGTGAGTGTAATGAGCTGTCTGTTCTAGTTAACGTCCCTTATAGGTATCTGGAGCTACCTGCAGCCGATTTAACAGCACTGGTCCCAAAAATGTCACTAATTTTTCGTTGTGTCCAAAGAGTCGATGTTTGTAATTTTCTCATCTGCGCGTTTGAGGGTCGTATGTGTCGTACTGGCCAGCACCACCGTCCTGCACAATTGTTGCTGGTTAAATATTCTTTACTTGCTTGACTGAGTGCTTCTTTTGACTGCGTGTATCCAGGCCCTTCTGCATTGTAAAAATATCATGTTGTTGTGTTGATGAGTTCTCAATAATAGTAAAAATAGTTTTTTCAGTCAGTGAAATGCCATTGCGGGTAAAATTTATGTATTCTTTTCTGAAATTCAGTCGATAAATTAAGTTTTTTTTATATCGAGAACAAGATTTAATTCGAATAGAAAAACGTTGCGAATGAATTGAATGAAAACTGATTACATATCAGAATGTTAGATCAGTTTAAGGTAAGTTTTGTTACAATGAGCTATTAATTAGAAAATTGTGAACACTTGAGCCAATGAGGGCACACAGGAGATAAACAACTAGTTCTTGCCTGACAAAAATAATTCAGCGTTTTTGAGCAATGGTAATCACCATCCTATTCAAAATCGACTTATATGTAATGAAATAATAGAACTGAATATAAATTTTTATTTAAATACTGCGGGATGAAAGCTTACGCAGAGGTCTCTATGATGTGGGGAAGTGCATCGCCGCTCAAATTGTGCCAGCAACTGCCTCTAAACTTGCAATGCCTGAGAACTGACACTAGGAAACTGGCTGCGGTCAAAGTTAATCACAGTTTATCGAAGTCTGCATTGCATTGGTTAGACTGTTTTCGAGATGGTGTTTGCATGCTACTTGATGGATTTCTATCGAGGTGATGCACCTCCAGTTTACTGAAGGCTAGTTGTATTGTAACCCATAGACTTACCCTCTCGTGTCATTAAGCAGTTGATTAATATTCTTCAGCTTAACAAATGTTAAAAGAAAACTTGAGTTTCTGTCTTGTTAAAACTCGAGGGTTGTTTCAAAACTTGAACTAGTTGTGCAGGCTCTAGAGAGGAGCATGGTTGCAGTAGAAAAAGTAACGAAGTCCTTCTAAATTATGTAAAATATTAAAGGGGTAATTTTGGATTAGCTGGAACTTGGTTTAAAAGGCAAAGTCTTGCTGGCTCTCTATACTTGAGCAACACGGTGAAAACGAGGCACCATAACACAGAGTCTGCTCTCTCTCTCTCTCTCGTTGCGAAACCCGGCAATGAATACGAGCTGTTTCTCGTTTCACGCTGTGAGCTCGCACTTATCGGTAAGACCTCAATGTTAACCTTAAGAATTTAAAAACCAATGTAGTAAATGTCTATGTACTGTGTACTTGATTGGAAATAAAGATTGTTTGTTTGTTTTGTTTGCCAACACTGACGCCCTTAAGATGATGTCTGCGATAGTTGAGCGCGCTTGACCTTCTTATTCTCTGGTGCCATCAACAAAAGTTTAAAATCGGGATTAAATGATGTCTAATAAAACATTGAAGCTTGAAATGATGTTCATTACCTCTATTAAAAATGTTTCCCCTTTGAAATGAAACTAGGAATCTGTGTTGTGGGAAAGTGTTTCAGGTACGTTTGTCTGAGATATGCAAAGCATTACTTGTTGCTTTCATTTATTGCCCGGTCGTATCTGGTCACGTGTCTCTCATTAGTTGAGCTCTCTGTTTTTTTGAATTTTTCACGCAGCTTTGTAAACTGGCGGTAAAAGTTGAGCGGATGTTACTATTTTGTTGTTCTAGTCGCTCTTGTGATGTTGCTGCATTGAAGTCAGTTGTCAGTAACGCTGTTCACTACTACGCGGTGCATGCCGTCCCCCTTACTACCTACGTGGTAGCGTGTCAGAAGCTGGTGGTTGCGACCGTCCTTATCTGTCGCTGCTCAACTTGTCAATTCTTCTCCTCGAAACCATGAGAGATGTCTTCGCATTTCACATGAAAATTAGTCTAGTGTTTGAAATTTAATGTTTTTATCTTTTTGACAATTCAATGCTTGTTTATTGAGGTAATTCTTTGAATGTCAAACTGCTGGGGGAGCTGAACAAGAATAAAATGAATAAAATGTCATGCATATCTACATCTATCGACCAGTCGCTTGTTATTCCGTAGACTCTTGGGAATAAAATATAATAAAGTGGTAATTTTCTTGTCAAGTGTCGGATGTATCGTGAACGTGAAGTGAAATGAAATATTTTTTGAAAGTATTGTTTGAGAAGGAGAAACCTGTGTTTTGAATTGTAAAATAATATACAAACCAGTGGATAAGAAAAACAAGAGTGTTTTTTTGTAAGCTCATGTTCGAGAAATAGTAATAGGTTATAGGGCTGATATTTCTTAACTTTTGTATGAGAGGCGTAAATTCGATTGAATGAGCTTTAGGATTTGATCAATTGCAAATTGCTGTAAATATTTGACCTGATCATTAATGAATTCTGAAAAAATCTATTGACAAGTCAATGATGGCATAAAATTTGTTTGAGTAAAGAATTGGAGTAACACGATCAGTCAATTGGCAAGTCCACCTACCGAGCTAGAGATGCTCCTCCAGCAGTACCCTCAAAGCTGCAATAAGCCGTGCTAGTGCCTGACAGTGTCATGGCGTGCGTTACGTCATCTCTCGTGATCTTGGAGCATAACACCCTTGCATTGTGTAACTTGTACTCTTGTTTCCTTGTGCACTCACGCGAGGCAGATGCCTCATGATGACTACTCGCCCCGACACCCTCTGCAGAACACCGAGCTCTCCTACCATCAAAATCTCTCCTGTCTGGTCCTGCTTGTGAAATACGGGCATACAGTAACTGATCATGATTTACCTTCAATACTTTTCGTTTCATTCATACGTTACAATCTTTGTATCAGCATTAGAATAGAATAGTATAGAATACGGCGACAGGAATGAGCTGTTTGGTCTATTAAAGGGGCTACCAAAGTCCCATGCCGTTAATTTTCGTGAAAAACTATCACCATAAACTGCAGATAACAGAGAGATTTTGAAATAAATCAGTTTCGTATGAGTAAAATTGAATTATTTTATCTCGTAAACTGCATTGAGCTTCCTTGCGAATGTCATGGTCATTGCCCTAAAATATATTAGCATATGAATTATCTCTTGAACCTGAACTGTGAGGTGAGTTTTCACTTCTGTTAATATAGCTCTTGCTTAACCTCTATTAAAGTCTTGCGAGGTGCAGAGAGACTTTCTTTCACAATAATTTACATTGATTTTATAAATTAATAACTCATTGTAGCTCATACGCTCTTCAATTTAACTCTGCATCTTCATCTGAGACTAAATGCTTGCTGCTGGCGTATCAATCTGTAATAAAATGATTCGAAACTTGTAAGAACTCCATGTGTTAAATTATTTGATGTAAAGCATTGGAGATAAGTTTGGGTGAGAAGCTCGGTGGTGACGGTGTCGGGACGTGGGCTCTAACCTAACCACACTAACCAGGTCTGTCCGACGCAGTATCCGAGGCTCTTTCAAGATGAAGCAGCACCACCTTGACCACCTCAAGGAGAACGGTGACATCGCCTCTATGAACAGGACCTTCTCTAGCCGCCGCCCACACGACCTCGATATCAAGATGCTGCAGGCCAAGCGGCAGCAGGCTGAGATGAGGAGGTGAGCACTCCATTCTGCCGCCCTTATTTTGTGTTACTCAACTGAGCCTTCTTGCGGACCTATCGAGAATCAGTGGCAACGGTGTAGCTATTAAGAGCAATGTAATACAATGGTAGAAAAGTTGCCTATTGAATCTTCAAAGCCTGTTGTTAGCTGATTGTCATTGTTTTAACTTTCATATTCAGCAGTATTTTGTGCAAATGGTCTTGGCTGCAGACGAAATACAATACGAGGTCTGGTTAATGAAAAGCCGGACCAGTGCTACAAAAAATATTAACCTGGATGAACTGCAGGAACCAGCGGGAGGAAGACCTGCGGGAGAACCACCCGTATTTTGACACTCCGCTGTTCGCGGTGGGTCGTGAGAGCAAGTTCAGACGTCTCTGTCAGTACGTGGTGTATTCGCGCTACGACACCAGCGTGAAGGATCCCATCACCGGCAAGGAAAGGAAAATCAAGTACAAGAGAATGAGGTACGAGAGTGGTCTGACCTAGGAACTTCTCTGTTATGACCAGTATTAGATTTTTCTTAGACTTCACTTGAAATGAGGAAAATTTAAGTAACAAATGGAGGGGAAGGCCCTATGTTCTGAAGACCAATTAACTATTCCTGGATTGATGTCGAAACTAGTATTGCATCGCTGTTACAGTATTGCTTGAGATTGGCGGTTAATTTTAAGCAGACAGGATACAAATAATGACTGTATCTAACTTACCACCGATTTTGGTCAAAACCCGCCCTCCATATTTAGACAGCTCGATGCCATTCAAAAAGGACTAATCATGGTAACAGGGTTGGTACATCTCTGGGAAAGTGTTCGTAGTCTGAAGCAGTTTCCGGAACTGAGTCCTTGTAGCAATGGTACTTTAGTAGGAACCCTAACTCCTGCTGGTGATGCTGGCAGGAACCTACTGGGCCTTGTGACTTACCTGGACTGGGTGATGATTCTAGTGACGACTGTGTCCTGCTCCTCTATGATGATGGAGACCGCAGATGAGCGCGTCATGGAGGACACCAAGTTGCAGGTTAGAGGCAGTTGCTTGTTTAAGTAGTCAGCCATGTTGGCCTCTCAACATATCCCATCGATGTACTTCTTGTTTTAATGGAGGATCACTGCCCGCATCATAGTGGCTTTTAGTTAGTAGTTCGTGTGAACAGCTCGGAATAAAAAAGTGTCATAGCCTACAGGTTACGAGATTCTCCATTGACGGGCCTTACATACCCGTACAAACTTAACAAGTTCGTTGCAAACTTGTCCACTAAAAAGAAAGTTCTGGTGCTCGCCTTCTATTAAACTTAAGATTAGAAGTATTCAGTTATATTTGATAAGAGGGTGGTAAATGAGAGTCCAGTAAGAAATACATTTGCCAAACCTATGGAATTTAAACCTATTATCACCTTTTAATGTTTCTGACGATATCTATCCAGTGTATATGTGTAAATAAATTCATTATACGAACATCTTAGATTGTGTTGAGGAGACACTAGTCACCAAAATAATATTTAGGGAATAGTTCGAATATCCATGGGATTTTGTACTTATTTTATCAATTACTATGCATAGAGAGGATATGTGTGCAGAGTTGACCATCACACAGCTGTTTCCACTGAGTACCCGCCTTCACTGGACGCTGGAATTCCCTTCGAGCACCTTATTCATGACAGGTCTCGCCTTGCTTGCTTCAAGAACTTCCAATTTACTGCTGCTAAAATTTTTGTCTTGTCAATGGAATGAAATAACCACTAAGAATATCTTACGTTCTCCATTCTGTTAAAACTGCGGTGGTTAAACCAAGAATATAATAATGACAATAATCATCTCCATTCCTTCTAATCAATTGCTCCAAGTATTTTTTGAAACGCCGAGGCCAATTTTCATTATAATAGCAACATGCATACTTCAGCAAAATTTCACCATATTGCAGGAGGAGATCTCGTATAAAATAAGCATATAACTTATAGAACAAGAAGCTTCTCAATCTCTCTCTCAGTCTTGTCCGTGCGATGGTTACAAAAGAGCGCCAGTGGATCTTTGAACCATGGTGGCTCGGTGGTCTCATAGCACTTATTGAGTCTTGCTACTGTGAGCATTACAATTCTTTGGCCACCAATGAGCCAAAGTTTTATCAGTTTAGTCGGGATGAGGCAGTTTGTCTCTGAAGTTGCACAAAACTGATAATCTAATTTAAAAACTAATGTTTTACAATGATGATATTTCAAGTCCATTAGGGCCTGTCTTCAAATTGAAAAAAATCAATTACTTGCGCAGCTCAAACGTTACATGCTCATCTTTTCCTACTTTATGTGTATATTTTAGACATTTTGAAGTTTTGATGCCATTTTAAATACTATAATAATTCATGCATTTACTACGACGAAAATAGCGTCTAAAGCAGGGTTATTTACGTACTACACGAATTCTTTCTCGTCTGTATCGTAGACAGTGTGAAGGTTTGATATTTGAATTCTAATTTCAGGTGGGCGAGTACTTGTTCGTGGTGTTTATGAGCTTGGAACTGACCCTTAAGATACTGGCAGACGGACTCATGTTCACGCCTAAGGCTCTCATCAAGGACATGGCTGGCATACTGGACCTCTTCATCTATACGGTGAACGGCGTGTGCTGTAGTGGGTGTTTGCTGAAGGGTTTGTCTCATATTGTTTCTGAAATGAACCTCTGAAGGATTTATTTCTCCATTGACACGTGGTTATTTAACTCTTATCTCAGAAGCTATTTCATGGAGATACCAGATGCATTAATTATTGTCAACAACCCTTTTATTTTTAAGCCAAAATGTTCACTTTCATAATATTGATACTGGTAAGTTTTCGTATGTATAAGCCGACTTCTGAAAATTTATCAACTCCCTTAATCTCGGCAGACGATACATCCATGATATTGTTGAGGTAGTGTGCTTAGAAGCATTATTTGTAGCGTATAATGGCCATTGTAGATTAACTAGGAAGTAATGAATGTGTGGTATGTGATTTTCGGATCCCGCATTTTCGTGTACTAATATATGAAAATTATTGCAGTATTGTACAATAGTAGTTTGAAAGCCCTCAGGAATAGTCCTAAAGATGATTGTGCTTCAGTATATTACGCTGCAACATATTGCGCTTCATTATATTGCACTTCCTGGGAACTTTGACAATTTTGCATGCTTGTATTTGTCAAGTGTTCTGGAGGTTCATCTATCAGTAGAGGGTCGTTAAATTTAGTTTCCGTTATAATCAACAATACATACTGTGCGAAAATTAAAATCTGCGTTCAAAGTTATAGCTTATTTTGTTTTCAGGTATCACTGGTGTTCATCTGCTGGCTGCCTGAAGAAGTGCCCCCTCAGTCAGGCGCCCACCTTCTCATGGTGCTGCGGTGTTTGCGGCCCCTGCGTATTTTCAACCTGGTGCCCCACATGCGCAAGGTGGTGTCAGAGCTCGTGCGCGGCTTCAAGGAGATCTTGCTTGTGAGTCCTGCTCTCAGATCTGACCATGGCTTTGGTCCCTGCTCGTATGGGGGTTCTGGGTTGTGAATCATCGTTTACGAGTTTAATTTATGTATGTTAGCAAATTTGAAGTAAAAACCGATTCTGTATTATAATTATTAGCTGTCATTTGAAGTCATGATAGGATGCGGTTAATAAATAACACGTTTTCTTTGGAGCGTCCTGTGGCCAGGTCATCACTCTCTCACCGGTAAAAATTGAAACAGGCCATCAATAGCGTCTGTACTGTCGGCACGGGCAGTTATGGTATCAGTAATGGAGCTTAAATTTCCAGATTAATGGGAAAGCACTCAGTATTGATGTCAATTCATGCCGGACTCCATAATTCCGATATTACAAAGTGGCTTAAAGTAGACGACAGCTTTGTCAGGAAAATTCGACACGAATTAGTTGCTTCTAACTACAACGTTGAAGCCACGGCTACCAGGCAAGATCATTCAGTCACAGAAATAGCTATCAGAGAACTTCCATGACTTTACCGCTTCTGATATTTGGCTTCCCAACTCCTCGACCTCAATCCAATGAACTTTTTTGTATGGGGCGCAGTCAGACGGAACACCAACCGGCCCCCATGCACAACCAAGGGCAAATTGATGAGGTATGAAGGTGGTTTTCGCCAGTCTTGTATGAGAGGTCGGCAAGAAGAGCTCCTGTAGCTTTCGAGGGCGTATCGGTGCAGGGAACTGCTTCATCGAGTAAGAAGTGGTCAGAGGGTCTATAAAAACGATAGTATAATTTTTTTTTCAAGAAACAGTTTTTCTACGAAAAAGGGGAATTGTTTCTTGAAACTTGAATAAAAACGGGTTATTTATTAGCCGCACTGTAGAGTAACATTTACTCCCCACATGGAAGTTCAGTGATTATCTGATTCTTGTAAAGATTTCTTCAGATCGATTATGTTTTTCTACCCAAAAGAGGAGTGCAGTAATCTTTTCATTGATTAAGCTACTTTAAAGAAAAATTAAATACACAAAATATTTAATTCATTAGACGCACAATTATTTACCTCTCTTATGTGCTTTTCCCCATCCATACCGTAGTACTTCACGTATAGTGTAGCTGTTGCTTGCTCTGTGTGCAGGTATCCGTACTGCTTATCTTACTGCTGTTCGTGTTTGCGAGCTACGGTGTGCAGTTGTATGGTGGACGGCTTGCACGCTGCAATGACGAGACCATCACAAACAGAAGCTGCTGTCACGGCGTCTACATGCGCAGCATCTTCATCACCAAGATGAAGCTCTCGCAACACAACCCGATGGACTCGGCCATAATGGTACCCCGCGTGTGGTGAGTAGATCTCAGTTCGCCTCATTCTCTGTATTCAGGTTGCTCAGTAACGCGCATGTGTTGAGAAGAAGAGCTTGAACTGTTCCTCACGGACTATAGGGCTTTAATGACGATTACGATCACATATTGCTGCGTCTTGTGACAGTTTCAGAGTGTAATTCCGAGCATGACCCGTTTTGAAGTATAAACGACTTACAGTTGATAATTATATCCTATGGAAAGGTTGACCCAAGTTAAAGTCTACCAAATGGTAAAAAATGATTTATCGTGATGCTTTTCTGCTAAATGCTTTTGTCAAATTGTGAGCATCTTGAAAATAAATCAAAGAATGGATAATGTAAGAAATTTGTAGAGCTATCTTTCTTAAAATAGATTTTGAATTGGATATAAATGTTATTCGTGATTGGCCACCTTTCTGACGTTCATGAATTTTGCAACACCGCGCTTGCGAGTGAAATTGGTACACATCCGTTCTATAACGGCCTGTCTTTCCAAATTTGTTGTCAAGACTAATTTGACGTAATTCTTATTCTTGAATTCTGTGCTAGTTACGACATAGAAATTCATACCTTCCTGCTGTGGGAAAACCTAGCATTGATTTATCCTGACTCAGCCTGACCTATCTTCGGTTTTTAAGTATTCACTTTTTCCCCGTTTCTTATCGTTACAAAAATACTCAAGTTGCTGGGAGCGTTTGACCGCTTGACTGTCAGCGCTACAGTGATGAGAAAACGGTTCTTGAAGCTGCTAGAATTTTATCACCAGCTGTTTAATGCAACGCTTTTCCTCAATTAATATTATTGGAACGGTGTAGCGAGTCGTTTTGTCTAGCTCACTAACTTGGTTCTAGTCACATGCATGCTTGAAATGCTGGTTTCTGAAGTACCAGTAAGAAGTAGAGTCCCAAATGTCCCTCGGCAGCAGAAACTGTGCACGCTTATCATATATGTAATGTATGTAGAGCTATTTGACAAGATGAATAATTGATGCTGCAATTGAACTAAAAGTTGACATGAAGCCTCACCGTTCCAGTAACAAAATTCACTTACTTCATGCACATTTTGAGAAAAACTTTTGAAAGACTTGTTGGCTCGTGCTGCGCAACTGATGACGTGTACCCTCCTTCTGGTGACGGCAGGGCGAACCCGCGCCGCTTTAACTTTGACAATATTGGGAATGCGATGCTGGCTCTGTTCGAGGTACTCTCGTTCAAGGGCTGGCTCGATATCAGGGACGTGCTGATCAAGAGGCTCGGAACTGTGAGTCCTGCTTACGCTGGTCTCTTTCTCACTGCAGCTGTTGCCTCTTAGTTGTTCTAACTGAGCGCCTGTGTCCTACCTATGTTTGATGTCTCATTCACATGGTCCTTGCCCTGTAGTAAAATTCTAACTAGCTGTTACTTATACCTTGCTGTTGAATTTCAATTGTTACTTGTACCTTGCTGTTGAATTGTAAGTTACTGTTACTTATATCATACGTTACCTTTGAAGTGTTGATTGTTACTTGGGCCTTGTTGAATGTTGTGATTCCGAGCTTTGTGGTATTGATTTAAGTGCCAAGAGTACAGAAACTATGTAATACTTTGTTCGACATAGGGGGCTTTTTCACATTTCATAAACGTATGGTCATATACAGGGTGCAAGATTTTTCGCTACCCTTTTGCTGTGATGAGCAATTGTATGCAAGGGATTAACACAAGAGGAAATCAGATTCCCAATTTCCTCGCCTCTGATGGAGTTGGAAGTCGCTGTTGTTATTGTCAAGTACTGCATCCAGTGTTGACTATCAGCCCGTCTGTTCTCTTGGTTGCAGTACGTTACGGTCGTTGTTGGCTGCTGAGAACCTGCAGTATGCAAGTGTCGACGTAGTGCATTGTATACCTTGTTAATTTTGTGCTGCCATGTTTTCCCTCTTTTACGGATTTAACCCAGCTTGAAATATACATCGATAAAGCCTGTTATTGAGCATATTGCGGCCATCATATTAACTCAATTTGTTGGTCGTGTAGCTGCGTCAACTGTACCACCTGCAGACCTGTCCGTGCGCTACACACAAACTAGTAGTGGTCAGAACTTTCTAAATTCTGTATTTAAAATGGAATACAAACAATTGCAATGTAATAGAAAGGCAGGCTTTAGTATTTAGTAGACATTCCCTTTGCAGTTTTTATCAGAAATCTTTTTTGGCATTAAACTGATGAGCTTTGTTTGTTTGTTGTTTCTGTGGATTTTCTGCTTACTTTTCACGCAATAATCGAAAAAATTCCTCTTTAGATGAAGGTTTCTGCTGAGTTTTTCGTATAGCTCAATCTTAATATGCTCCAAAGATTTTCAATTGGATTCATGTTTGGTGATTGGCTCAGCCAAAGACGTTTTTTGATCCTATTTTCAGTGAGCAATTGCCGAGTTCTTTTCGCTGTGTGGCGTGGAGCCCTATCTTCCATGAATAAAAACTCGGTTTTCCTTATGTTTTCATGTGAATACATCAGAAGTAGTCCTTGCTGAAGTATTTCAATGTATTTTTCAGAGTTTATGGTTCCAACACCTTCGATCGGCTCATATCAGAGAAATGGTGTCTATTTACTGCCATGTTTGTATGTGTTCAACATTTTTGCAGTGTTTTTATAGTTTTATTGCAGTATTTTTGTGAGGGTGTACACCAGCGTCCGTGTAGCTGTCAGGGGGGAGAGGGTAGGGGTGTGAGGAGGTCGACTGTGTTACTCTGCAAAACCTGTTCCAGACCTTGAACCACCTCCTTTGATAGCTGCTTGATATATTTTCATTTTTTGTTTTATTGCTCTGCACATAATTTGTTGCATTTGCATATAGGCCCTATTTTGCAGTTATTATTTTTCATCAATTGAGCATGGCATTGCACTTGATAGATAATAAGCTTTTGCTAGATCAAAAGCTTATTATTATTTGTATTGAGTGTAGCTTGTATTAGCGGTCGTTAATGTGCATCATGTCAATACAGCTAATGTTTGTATGTTAACAAACATACTCTGTTAGCGTATACTTTTTTATTGTAATTTCTTCCTTGGTAACTCTGTCGCATGATTGTCCGTGATGTCTTTAATATTCCATGACTTATTTCTCTCCACCTCTTCCCCAGATGTACGAGGTGAGATTATTTTTATTACTGCGTTTTAAGGTTTCAAACACTGATTTGCATTTGTTTCTGACATGCATACTTTCGAATACTGTGAGTACTCAATCGATATTTCTTTAACTTTCTGATTGTTTTTTTTCTCTTATCCCTCTACATTTCAGCTGTGTCTTTGCTTAGGTTGAATTCGAAGTGGTGATGACTGTTATTCATGTTTTCTGTTAGCTTCCTGGTATGATAGATCCGTTTGAAGAAGAATTACCATAAAAGAAATAATAATCAACGGTTTCAGGTATCAACACTCTTCAGAAGTTTGAAGAATGATGGTTGTCTACAGTATTTGTTTACTCATATCATTAGGAAATTTGCTCGCTGTATGTTCAGTAGAGACACCTAATGCCGTCACAATGTTTTTGTGTTGCTCTAGTTTGTATTTTTTGTGTATATATATAACCACCATCTGACACAAGCTGTCTATTTTAAATGAGTATACGGCTTTGAAGTAACACGAAAATTTTTATCAATGGTGTCGACAACCAAAATTACATTGCTTTTGCAATGGTTTTAAACATTTAGCCTGATATATGGTTATTTTTTGCATTGATATAAGTTATTATTATCTTTACGAGTTGGTGATTCATACCAGTTCAGGTTGTATTATTCAGTGCTCTCTTTTGTTCAGGCGTCTGCAATCTACATCCACATCTTTATATTCCTGGGAAGCATGATCGGACTGACGCTGTTCGTAGGCGTAGTGATCGCTAACTACTCTGAGAACAAGGGCACGGCGCTACTCACTGTCGACCAGAGACGCTGGTAACTCCATCCACTTGTGTTCATCTTGTATGATACAGGCATTACGAGAGGGAGGCAGTCTTGTAAACCTGAGAGGGAGGCAGTCTCGTAGACCTGAGAGGGAGGCAGTCTCGTAGACCTGAGAGGGAGGCAGTCTTGTAAACCTGAG
>VCRD01001933.1:0-49787 GCA_006783055.1 Trinorchestia longiramus
ATCCTGGGATGTGTCCATGGGCAGGGAGTTGAGGTCTTACCGATAAGTGCGAGCTCACGGCGTGAAACGAGAAACAGCTCGTATTCATTGCCGGGTTTCGAACCCGCAGTCTTTCTGCACAAGCAGAGACCCGATACAGCCACTCGACTACGGTGGCTGCAACGTGATATCTAGTCTCAAAAATTTAGCATTGAGAATTTGAAAATCCTTGTGTGCATACCTGAAAAGAATGAAGTTTCTTTCTTTCATTCTATGTAAATTTGCTACTCAGCAAAATATTTTGTAAGCTGGTACATATATTTTTAGAGCTGATTAGCCTGATACATCCATCCAATTTTCAAACCTTGTAGTTCATTAATTCTCCATGTACTGTTTTGGTATGAGTGAATCCGAAAAAAAATTATATCGTGTAAACTGATATTGGCTTATAATTACAGATAAATTAAATTTAAATGCTTAAAATCGCAAGGCCCGTTCAATATGTTAAAAAAATTGTAAATATTTTCTTTGCATCTATATCATATATTATCTTTCCGTCGGCAAATTACAGCTAATAATTGATCAATAATTCTTTTTAGCTTCCGCCGTCTGTCTCTCTCACCTTCCTCAGTTCTTTCCTCCGATATTCTACACAAACTAAATCGCAATCTATACACCCTTGAAGCTCAAACTGCCTATTACTGCCGTGGCCATACGTTGAAGACGCGGCTCAGAGTGTTCCGAGTCGGAAGGTTTATTTTTAGTTCTCTGTGACTTATCTAATTTAGTTCAGCATATAAGTAAATTCATTTATATCAATATGGGGAGGCCCCGTAATATGAGAAAGAAGGTGAGTGGAACTATCTTTAAATTTATTATGTGTTGATGCTGTGTCGGATTTTGAAATCTGTGCTTCATCCGATTTTCTACCCTGCCAGGTAAAATTTATTTTGCTAGTGTGTGCATAAGCTGTACTTATTAAAGCCCCTTGTTTTTCCTCCAAAGCATCCTTTCTTGAAGTCACCTCTTCTGATGTTAATTTATTTACACAAAACGTCGTAACTAAATTCCCCACTGAATGAAAGGCCGCAGCTTAAGCTTGACTCACAAGCTTGTCTTGGGACTGATATTGTCCTACTTAATTCTGTTTTCAAGGTTACCAAGAAGTTAGTTTCTTACATCATTAATGAAATTACCAAATTATTCATCAATGTAGGTCTGAGCTTTATTGCTTCAGCTTTAGCAGTGGTTGTATCTTGATGTTAACAGTATATTGTGTTGTGTGTAGTGCTTGGAATAGGAATGTTTTGTTATAGGAATGTTTTGTTATTAAGTGGGGCTAGCAGGCTAATCTTTAGTATGACCTTTTTTTCAAAATTCTTGTAAATTTTGAACTAATTTTTTTATTATATACAGATATCAGGTGTAAGAGATTAAGATATACAATAGGATAGATATATTACAGATAAAATGGATATTAATGATTCACAAAGGAAGTGAAAGAATATATGTGTGATAGTCTTAAAGTACTAGGAAACTGGTAAATGGATATTTCCAGATTTAACTGGTAAGGGTTAAACTGCAATAATGAACTCCTCATTAAAGTAAATTTTCAGTTTTAGTATAGAAAATGAAGTTAATTCACAATGCCTTAGATTAAAATAAATTTTTGGAAAAGTTAATAGGAATCTAAGTAATGTTTATAAAATATTTTTCATTTTTTCAGAACAATATCTAGTCCAAAATTTTGAGGGCTAATTAATAATTTAAGTTTTCAAATGCAAAATGTAACATTTTTAATACTTTCACTCCCACCATCCTAGAACAGAATGGCTATAGCTGATCTTTAGTGTGAGAGTTAATTAAATAAATAAATTTTGTCACATTATTCTTATTTTATAACAAAATAAAGTGACATCAATATTGTAATACCAGGGATTGGACAAGAAAGACAGACTGTGGAATGAGGATGGCCTAATTATTCTTCACTATAATGTTTGTCCTTGCACTTCTCAAGCTTTGAAATAAAAGTGGCAACATTTAACACGTTTCCTGCGTATTGGTACACCTGTGTACCAAAAGTGTTAACAGGGAATACTGCTCAAATAACTATATGCAGTGAATGTGTTAAATTGAGATTTTACTGCATCTTTCCACTTATCCTGTTTTTTGTACCAATTATCATTTATTCAAACACTTTGAGCTTCTGTATGTACAAAAACTGTATTAAATTTTCAGGGTTGCAAAAAGTTTTACAGTTTTTGTGAAACTTTTCTCCATGCTAACAGTTATTTTGAATTACTTCTTTGAGGTGGCTGTAAAGCAATGAATCACAGTAATCTGAGGGTGACATGCTGAGTTAACACATTTGCTGCTATGTGACCCACCAGTCACTTGCATGTGACCCACCAGTCCCACTCTACTGTCACTTGCTCTCATGTATCTGTGTGGAAATTGTTTTAGACTTTGTAAGTGTTGTTTTCAGTGATCCAGTGTTGTTATTAATAGGTTGAATTGTACACGAAAATTGATGACATTGTTACAGGAACTTGTTAAAAATTTTTGGTTTTGATTTACCATTTGTCAATTTACACTTGTAGATATAATCCCATCTCTGTGGTCCTAATACAGAATATACTAATTGAACAAGATTATTCAAAGTAAATTAAAAATATTTTAGAAAGTAGATCTGGTCTCCCTACACTCCAACCACATTGCATTCTATGTAAGGCAGATTGCACTTCATTCCAACAGAATCATGTACTACTATTGTTATATACAATAAATATTATTTTGAGCCATTGTTTTTTGAAGCTGTATTTTTGCATGTTTCATGGTGTAAGTGTGAAGGATAATGATTACAATATAATAATTCTAAAAATGTTTGTTTCATAATGAAAATAATTAATAGTTGCATACACATTCAAAAATACAATCTGGCTGTCAATATGAGGGTTGTAATGGTGGAAAAATGTTGACTATCTCAAGCCTATTGGATCAAATGCCTTTACTTTACCATGGTGTTCAAAGAGTTTATTACTTTTCTGTTATTAATTGGTAGAATTTAAATGTCCTAGCATTGTTTGTTGGTTTTCATGTTTCAGGAGAAAACTGAAATCAAAATTGTTCTCCATAAAAACTTGTTTGGACAAATTTTTGTTAAAATTAAAGAATTTTCTATGCATCAGCATCTTAAATTCCAAGGTATTTTTTGTTCCCTAAAATGATTTTCTGCTGTATAATATGTGTACAAACCTGTCACTTCAATTACTGGCACTGAGAAGGAGACAGCAAAAGGATTGGCAGAATTGACATGATGGTGCAAACTTGCTACATATTGCCTTCAAATGCTTTTGATACATTTAGTATAACACGGAATTCAGTAGTTTTTTGGCACTATTGGCAATATTGTTTTCTTGTATTTTTTTAAGACTTGTTCATTAAGTAGAAAACTCAACAATAAACAAACTTTTTTCTATGTATTAAAGAAGTTCAGTTTGTGTTCAAATACTGTACATTCCTGCAAGCCAGGAAAGCCCAATAAAATAACAGTACATTGCAGTTAAAGCTTGCATCAGCTTGTCCCCAGCTGTCTCAGGATTGTGTTGAATTGTGATTCGTGAAGATTTTTATCAAGTATGGTTAGAGGTAAAAAGTGAAAATGAAGTTGTGAAGTATAGTACTTAGATAGGTACCTGGATATCTGGCTAGGTGATGAAAACATGAAATGAGGAATTGGAATCAGTTTTGGGAATTGATACATATTGTGACACTAAGATGGAATTGGAATTGTTAAAAAATTTGCTTGTGTCCCATTGCTTAATTTACACATGTTTGTAACCTATGTAGTATTGGAAGCTATAAGGATAAATGGGAGAATATCATATTTTCTTGAGACTTTGGACTTTAAAAACACTTTCAGGAAATCTTGGCAGTGTATTTGCTTATCTTTGTACTTCTTGTTTGAAATGCAATGAGGGCTTTTTAGTGTGTGTTATATTAAGTGGGATGAATTTAAAAATTTTGACAAAAAAGGTATTTAAATTTATTTTTCAATTTACTGACAAAATTTGAAATATAACTAAGAATTTTATTTCACCATTTGCTAAACATTTACTTGCTTGTTGAAGGCAACAAATAGCTATTTGTTAACTATAGTTAGAAAACTGAGCTTAAAGTATACCTTATTGTATTTGTATGTATGAAATAGTATCTTTGCAAAAGTAAATGTTTTTTATTCCTATATGTTAAAAGAAGTTTATCACACTCAAACAATTAGTTGCCACACATGCTCTGTGATAAATGTTAATTTCCTGAGTATTAGGTTCTGTAATTGTTGTAGTTATAATCATTCAGCATTCACTAGTGTTCAAATAGTTTGTTTACCCTACCCTTACTTTCAGCATCTGCAGTGTACAAACTTGAAGTGTACATTACATTTATATTCACTTGTCTGCTCAAAATTCATTAATTGCTTCAAAAATATTTCTAGCATTTTTTTGTGCTCAAAGACTCTCATATAACAGCTGAACAGAAAATAGCAACTTCAGGCAATAATGGTTTATGGGAGAATGCTAAACTAGTGTATAATTTAAACCTTCAACAGCCACCACAAATCTTTTTATTCACTTGGTACCATGGCAGTCCATAATACCCAATTGCTAAATATTGTTGAAAAATTGTACTTTTTCTTAATTCAAATAAGGGAAATGAATCTGTGATTTAGAATCCTCTAACAAGTTTAAGAGTTTGTGTTGCTTTTGTCCTGTGCATGCAACTTGAGAAGAGAATGGGCAATGCTTTTCATATAATCAATTATTTCTTCTCTATTGACCAAAAATGTATCATTTGATGACATGATTAGATTCTTGTTGCTAACATAATTTGGATATTTTAGAGCCCAATAAAAAATGAGTAATTATGTACCCAAGGCTTGGAATTTTTTAAGATTTTGTCATTACTTAAATGTATTATCATAAAAAAAATGCAAGTGACAATTTCCAATTGAGCAGTTGTGATGTAAAAATGTAAGAAATTTGCCATTGGGTCTATTGGATCCATGGTGTCTGCTGAGGGTCAATATAATCTTAGTTCTTACGAGCCCAAGGGGCATTTAAAGATGTCATTGTGTAGTGCAGCTTGCATCATAAACCTGATTCGAAGATTATAAATTTTTTTACTACTATGTATTTCTAATGATTTAAAGGGAAGGAAGTTACTTCTTGACAGCTGCTTGAATTTGCTGGGATATAAATAAATTAGAATGGAATGCTCAGATGCTATGTAGTTGATGGATGAATGTGTTCCAGGAAATAAAGCAACAAATTCCTACATTTAAAAACTTCAGCATGTGCTATGCAGTATTAATTATACTGTGCTTCATTAAAAGCCAATTTTTTCATAGAATGATTAGTATTCTTATTATTTTGCTTGTAAAGTTACTGCGACTACAAAACATTTTTGCGTTCTCCATTGTTGTGCTTGGAATTTTTATGAATGAGTAAAACTTAATATTTTGTGTTTGTTGCAGGGTGAAGCTGGGGAGGCTGCCAGGTTCATCTCACGCACCCGTGCCATCCGTAAGCTGCAACTTGGATTGCAGGCCTTCAACAGAGTGTGCATTGTGAAAGGCATATTCCCTATTGAGCCTAAGAACAGGATTAAGGCACAGAAAGGAGATTCCAAGTACAGGCCCCTCTATCTCAAGAAGGACATCAGGTTCCTCATGCATGATCCCCTCATAACAACCATTCGCCATGAAGAAGTGAGTCTTTGTATGTAACTTGCTTCTACAAATATCAATATGGCGCTGGTTCATTTATTGAATGTATCAGATACATGTTAGGTTGTGACAAAAATAATGGCTGCTTGAAGACCAACGCATGCTTCTGAAATTGGCCATTATTCTTGTAACAACCTAATAGTTTTGGTTTTTCTACACAGTGGGCTGATTGCAGTGTAAAATACTACTCAAAATGAATGGAATGACGTTTGATTGAGTTTATTGGGTAGTTATTTGTATTTTTGTGCATTCAAAATGGATCAGTGATCATGAAAAAGTAATTACAAAATAATTTTTCCTATATCTCTATATTATAATTTTATCATGTTTTCAGTTCTGTGATTGGTATTTAATACCTATGATGTATGTTCTCAGTGGGTAATGGTATTTTGCAGTACTAAGTATTATTTTGCACTAGTTGTTCAAACGTTTGGGATGCATGCACTCACTAACCTTTAACTCTATCTTCTTGAAGGGAGTTCCTTACTAGGTAAAAATTGTGAGTTCAGTTTTGTAGTGCAGTAGGACTAAATTTTACTAAAATTACCCTATCATAGGACCTGCATGTGAAAGTGGTCTCAAGTCATTGTTTGAAATGTTTCATTTATGTGGTGTTGAGTAGCTCATGGAGTAAATATTGTAGCAGTATTGTTGTGGGCATTGTTATAAATTCGGATCTGTTGTAATTCTAGATATTTTCTGGGGTTTTTATTTCTTAAAAGCTGGCTTGATGATATGTATTATTGTTTTTTTAGTAGACTTTTGTTGACTTTCCACTGTAATGCAAAATTTCAGACGTACTTTTAAACTGGATTGTTTCCTTTTAATTATATTGGTAATTGTCCCCCATGAGTGTAACTAAGAGCTCACAGGAGAATTTCCAACATCTACTACAAGAGCTAAATCTTTTTATTTGTCTTAGAATTAATGATGCTTTGTGTTATCTCTATTCTTTTATTGGGAATAGTAATTTACTTTTCTGTTCAAGAATATTTTAATTGCCGTTTTTTCCTCCTTTTTGTCTTGGGCCTTTTTAGAATGAATATAGTATGTACATGCTATCCTGCTGGTTTCCGTCATTTTATCGATTAGGGCTTTAGATTCTTTTATTTGGCCAGAATGCTCATGGTGCCAGACTCAAATGCTCTCTGTGAGCTGTAAGTTGTTTTCAATTACCTCTAATTAACAGGGAAGGATTCAGCCAAGTTTGTTTTGATGAAAGTCATTAATTTTGTTCCCCAGGCTCTGAGGAAGAAACTCGCCAAAGCCCGCCATCTGCGTGACGTCTACAAGGAGCAGCTGATAAAGCGCAACAAGCCTGTGTACAGACTAGACCAAAACGTACTCGAGCGCTACCCTACTTTCATAGATGCTGTCAAGGATCTTGCCGATCCTCTTACTATGATCTTCCTGTTCTGCAACATCCAAGTCCGGCCTCCGATTTACGAACGTGCGTACTCATTAATTACTTTACGAGATTCCTTCTACTGGCCATGGTTGTGTGATTTGTATGGCTTTTCCAATTTGAAGCTATTGTTCAAAAATTTGAGACTATTCAAAGATGTATTACATGGGTTGGTAAGCTCATATTTTCTGAGTAGAATTGAACAAAGAAAGATTTTAATTAGGATAACTCAATTTCGCCCAAAAATCATGTGTTTGAGGTATGCTTCACTGACTTTATTACAGTAGGGAGGTTGTACGATTATTTTGAAGGAGCTACTTCTTAGTCTTTCCCTCCGTGCTCACCTATCAATATTGTTGGGTACTATTGAAGGAAAATTACAAATAAACTGTTGGTTCATCGAGTGTTCAGCAGTTTTGCAACAAAATACATATTCAGTTGTTTTATACATTAGGAATAAAATTATATTTTTTGTATAATTAAATTTTCTGTCTGCATAAATTTGATGGCTATGTATCATTTTCGTTTTTGATTATGCATGAGCATTTATTATATGCATTACATTTATTTCAAGTAATTAATGTTAATGTTAAAATTTTATGTTAAGCGGTACGTGCATAATAGATAGCTTGAATGATCAAATATTTTGTCATAAATGACCTAAAATACCTACAAAATACTGTTCCATGCTGACTGTGTGCAAGCCATGCGACTTTGTCTACGCGGTAACTCTTCGTTGCCTACTGTAGCAGACTGTGCCAACTGATTAACACTTCAGTAATTTTAGTCAAGACTTCACTACCTTCAATATGCTTGATGCTAATGAATGTTATTGTGCGAGTTTTTACAGTTCTATGAACTCTCACTCACTTCAAATCAAGTTACCGCAAAGTCACTTGTCATCTCAAGTTAACTAGATGGTCTTTATCATCTGTAATCGGCAAACATGCACATTATAACAGTAATGGATTGACAAACATGCACATTATAACAGTAATGGATTGACAAACGTGCACGTTATAACAGTAATGGGTTGGCAAACGTGCACATTATAACAGTAATGTATTGACAAACATGCACATTATAACAGTAATGGATTGGCAAACATGCACATTATAACAGTAATGGATTAATAAACATGCACATTATAACGGTAATGGATTGGCAAACATGCACATTATAACAGTAATGGATCTTAACTGCAATTTTTGATTGCAGACCACGTGTCGCGATGCCAGAGGCTCAAAACGGAGTTCCTGACGTACGTGATTGAGGCACGCTGCCTCACCAAGGCCTTCATCTCCACCAAGGGATATTATTATGAGGTTGAAATTATGGGCCACCGTATCGTCTGGACTGCACCCCACAATTGCGTCACTGAGGTAACCACTTCTCTCTTAATACGTTGGGATGAAGAATAAGTTTGCGAGTATATTTAGGTAATTGTAGGGAGAATCGTGTTCCTCACACCAGAGATTCTAATGTATTCGATGTTTTTTAGGTGCCTCCTAATGCGGACATGAAGATAATGCGACATTTCCTCGAGTTCTACATCGCTATGCTCGGCTTCGTCAATTTCCGCCTTCTTGCAAAAGTTGACTTGCGCTACCCTCTCAAACCGAAGGTCATGCCCAGGCTTAAAGGTGAGTAGAATTTCATTGTTAAAGATTATTTTCTATGAAGCACAAGTAGGGATGTACTAATACCTGCTTTAGCGTTATTTTATTTCCTCTTGATCTTAGTGTTGTGTGTGGTGCAGTACTGACGAGGTATTGGACAGGCTGGACAAGCTTAGCTTGTCGAGCTGTAATAGGGTTTTGCCAAATCCGGTGGTGCGTGGAATTTGTTAGCTGTTTTAGTTTGTAATTGAATTGATTTTTCCAGCGTGTACATTTGATACTAAAAGGCTGGTATTGTTGTCATTGGAGGTATATTGAGTTGTAAAAAGTGTACTATTTTTTTAATGTTAACATAAATCGACTCCGCGCATTCTTTCACTTTTTTATACTATCTATGTATCCAATTTGATACATTAGCATTATTTGTGTGTTTTTTATTAGCAAATCTAATTTCAATGGTCCCTGTATAGTTTCTTATCATATTAATATGTTTTGCTATCAGATATGATTTTAAAAATGTCAGTATTTAAGAAGAGAAACAGTTTGAAATTTGCCATATTAAGATTGTTCATTTACGACAAAACCACGTTATGAGTGGTAACATTGCCAAAAACGCATGTTGAAGCACCTTATATACTTGAAAATTATCCGACAATTTTATTGTTAGTCAGCCGTATTTTTGTTGAAGTACCTTATATACAATTTTATTGTTAGTCAACCGTATTATTGTTGAAGTATTAGAAAAAGTACTAATTTTACTCGGTTGCACAAGTTTTATTTCTTTGATACACACGAGACTCGATCTTGGTGTGAACTGGTGAGTCTTAATCTGTAGCTAGATACATCGTGCCCTAAAACATACTCCCGTCACGAACTGCCATATTTGTTTAAGGTGTGGAAAAATGTTTCATTGATTCAGGACAATTGTTTTTGTGCTGGCTACAATAGACTGTATTGTGTAGCATATACAACAAATAAAAAGCGTTCGCTGATCAACAAATTTCAAACCTGAAGAATTTTGTTCGACGTATGACACGACGGTTGTGATAAGAAATTACATAGTTATTATAACGCCATTTCACTGATTCGCTCCGATATTCATAAGAAGAAAGATTTTTAGGTTTGCTACTTCTGTTTTACTACCATAGTGTACTACTGTATCTCTTAACACGTTTGAGGCTAATGGTATATAACACATTCTGCTTTTTGCCACCTGGGTTTTATCCTACTTGTCTAGTCAAAAGATGACTCACTTCTAACGTCACTAAAGCGAAGTGTTCTCAATTTGTGGTAAATAATGAAGCCAATGGTCTCAATTTGTAATAAAAGATAATTATGGACTACGAGATAGCTCGTAGTCGCCACCATTACGTTGTAAAAGTTGTATTGTGAGTGATACTTGATACCAAACGAGATTTATGGATTACAGAACGCTTGACTAAAAACTTTATTTTACCTGATGTGCAGGCCCTGCAAAGCAGGATCTGGACAACCTCAAGAACCTGATGGCGTCCCTCAACTACCCACTGGAAAAGACCACAGAAGACAGCGGAGAGAGCAAGGACGACACTGAGGCTACCAACCGTCTCATGGAGGTAACTGACATTTTCCTTCGTTTTTGGCCATCCAGCATTTACTGCTGGAAAGACTGTTTCAACTTAAGTCTAAATGAATTATTTCTGGTATCGGTTTACCAGCTATATGTATATTTTATTAAAAAAATGTTCTACTGATATACAGAAATCAAAGAATCGTATTCCTAAGATACAGATGCCAACTTAGAACAAAGACTGCTGCCAGAATCAATGTGTTCTGAAATGTTCGCTGTTGAAAACGTATGTGGTTTCGTTGGTTTTCTATCAAATTTTTGAATTATTTTACTATGGTGTAATTTTGTTAGCATTTGACGATTGTTTGCCAAAAACGTCCCACACGAAACAAAAATTCCTGTGTTTCTTTAAGAGGAGCACAATTTAGTGGTGACTTTTGATTACGAGATTTTTAGATTAACATTTTCATCATTTCATGTTTTATATTAACATAAAGGACGATGCTAAATTCTCTATACATACAAGTCGTACTATGGACTGAGTACTTGTGCAGGGAACCTCGGAGAAGACTCTGAAGGTGTACGCTGACCGCATCCAATCGGAGGCGCGTCGAGGCCTGTTCAGCGGACTCAAGTTCTTCATCAACCCCGAGTGCAACAGAGAGTCTCTGACGCTTGTCATCCGCTCCTGTGGGGGAGAGGTGAGATCAACTTAATATGTGCAATTTGTTCTCTCGTATCGTTGGACTGCAGTGGGCTCAAGTTTGACTAGCAACTGCCGATGTTCTGATGCTTACGCTGTTGATACAGGTTTTTACCTAGAATATGTTCTAGGCTTACGCGTTCTGAGCTCGTTCATTATTATAAAACCCTAGCTTTTTCCCTTCGATCAAAGGAGTCACTATTGCTAAAAGGCGATGTTGCATATGTTTTTAAAACAACTTCTTTCTTATTCTGTTTTGCTCCTCTCGTGTCTTTACTGATCAAAAAAACATAATGAACACGCTTTAGATGTGCTACATGATACTCATCACAGTTGTATTTTTTGTTTGTTCAGTAATGTATGGTGAAATTCTTATTTTAATAAAATTTCAAACCTTCCGCATAAAAAAGAAACAGTTTTCCTTTTTTAGGCTTCTCCGATTTCATCAATTTAGTTCTTTAGCATTAATAAACTCGTGACATATCGTTACTCCATTTTGCTCTTCAATATATCGGTTTTACTTTTTTGTGATGTAGTTTAAAGCAACGCGCTCATATTTTGGGTAACGAGCAACGTTTATTAATTCACATAAAAATAGGTTCTTACCTCTTTTGTTTAAATTGTGAATGTATTTGATGCTTGTAGTATAAAAAATAACGAAACTACTAAAATCGTTAGATCTCTAATAGCATTATTCATGCTCTTTTTTGATTTCTTAATACATTACTGAGCTGATACTTGCCACGTATAGATGCCACTCTGAAGACGGACGGAACACCACACATGTCTCGCTGTATAAGACTTAATTGTTACGTTGTGCACAAATTGCGGTGTTTATTACTGTTAACTGTTCGCAGGTGTCGTGGCCACGCACCACTTTCCCTTGCTCCACTTACAAGGAGGACGACCAATGCGTCACCCACCAAATTGTTGACAGGCCCAACTTCGACAAGAAATATCTTACCAGGTGGGTAACGGGTAGTAGGCACAAATTATCAGCTTGTCAAGTTTGGTGTAGTTCACAGTTGGCGTCGATTCAATTTTCAGAAGTTTTTATGCTGCTGGTCGAATAACCTCAATATACAGGGTGTCCACAAAAACTGTACAATGTAAATGTATATGTATATGCAGTGACCGATATATGCTGCTGTAGGAGCTCATAATGAAAACCTGCTGATCTTTATTAAACTGCACTTACAAGGTTTAAAAGCTAAAGAAGTAAATCAGAATTAAACTGTTACATGGTTCCGATATCATAGATACATACAGTGGTCAGTGGATACATTTTTCGTGGACACCCTGTATAGTGGTCTCTCAATTGTGATGTTAGGATAAGCAAAGGAGTATTTTCGTAGCAAAGGTGTAGCTACGAGATAATTGGGGTTCTGAACTGGAAGGTTTGGAGGGACAAGAACCTTGCGGTTCCCAACTCTCAGATGAGTGGATTAAATTAGCGTCCTTCAACGCCTGTTAGTGCAAACCCACATTTCATCAATTTTATTGAATTTCGGTCGCCAATTTTGCTACTCGAAGGTAAATACCTTTCCGTCACTAAATGGTTAATAAAATTTTTACTTCATGTGCATTGAGTCTTGCCAGTGAGTTCAGAAAAGACTGTAAAGTTTCATACAACCTGTCCATGTGTTTGCATCATGAATTTTTTTTCTGTTCACGAGTTTTGTTATTGAAACAAATAGTATTTCCTAGCCACCCGACACTTTTTATAAAGTGAAAATAATTACAAAGCAATTCTATCTCTATTAGGCTTCATTTACTCGTGTTACTTAAAATCTAAGTTTTTCTTCCATAAGTCACCTTGCATAAAACTGATTTCATTACCATATAAAGTAGCTTGCGCTTTCAGTGCTGCAGTTGTGAACGCTCTTTGTGTTGGTAGGTTGGCCGACGTTCAATATGTAACTACAAAAAGACGCATTATCACGCGAATGTTGTGGAGATATTGCTTCTGTATGTGTCCCGTTCACAATGCTTCTTATTTTCGGGTAAGTATTGACTAACATGCTCCAGAAGTACTTGCCTAAATATTGGTTGAAGAAAAGCTAAAAAAATGTTGAGAAAATATCTTATTGTCAGAAATATAAAAATCATTGTTGAAAAAGCCCCTATTCTATTTGAAGGCTTCTGAACGTTTTCCGTAGTTTATAGTGAGGCTTTTACAAAGATTTACAGGAATTTTTATCCCTTCTTAGCAGAACTCTTCCATCTGATTGATATTTTGTGAATTCTGTTTTATGGACCTTGATATTCAATGTTCTCCACTTGTTTTCTATAAGATAAGTCAGGTGACTGACGGTCATTTCATGACCTCAGTTTCATGATTCTCAAACCATTTCCTAGTTGCCATTGTGGTGTGCTTTCGATCGCTATCGTATTGAAACAGAATACTCTGGTGAATCCATGATGACGCTGCCGAATTTTGGAAATCCCGTCGAAGAATATCACGATACAGGGATTCATTTTCCCTCTGATTATTTCAAACTTTCTTGTGCCATTTGTTAAAAAATACCCCCATGCCATTTTGCTACCTCTACCGAACATTGCAGTGGGTGTGGTATTCTGGGATTTTAAGCTGTTCCTTTTATCCTCCAAACCTGCGTTACAGTATTCTTTGACCATACATCTTCGTTTGTAAATTCACTAGGTTTATTTCCGTAATTTTTAATAATTTTTTTAGATTACAGGCAACCTCAATTTAATGCTCTGCTAGTTGTCTTTGATCACTTAATTTCCGGTTTCTTTAAGATCATTTTGAATTTCCATACGGGTAATGAAGTATTTTCATTGATCTTCCTTGGCATGCTATTTCTCTACCTATTCACAACTGAATGTAGTTCCTTCTACTTTCGTGATGGTGGACGCGTGTAATTTGGACGACCTGTACATAAATTCCTTAAACAAATTAAATTAATTTATCAACATAATATAATAACCGATACAGTGCCCGAGCTACTACTACAGACATTGTGTAAACCAACTTTAGCCTTGAAAATTTTACTAAATGTAATGTTAACTTCTTTGAGACTTGCAAGACCATCGTCTCATACTGACGAACATAACCAAAGTGCAGCGGAACTCGCTGCGTTGATGCATGATGGAGTTTCAGCGTGACTAGGGCGCTGAAACCTAGTGGCCCTACCCCGAGTGCGATGTGAAATGTGGCTGGCCGTGATAACACGATACTGAAAATTCTGATACTTCGATTTTCTCAAAGTTGCATGAACCTAAAAATCGGATGACTGTCTCTTGATACCGTGCATCACTGTTGAGATCGCTTTTTTTTGTGGCTGCGGTAGTTACACCAGATATATAATAATGAGGGTATTAGACAATGCAATCGCTTCACAAAGCATCTTAGATTTCACTTATAGGCCTAGGTAATCCGGCGTATTAATGGAAAAAAAATCTTAAAAATAAAAATATCAAGGAAATAACAAATGTTGTGTCCAAAAGTTTTGTTTTTTTTCTTTGCATTGTGGTCGATAAAGTGAATTGATTCACGATTCTCTTGACTTAGCTCTCAATAAATGTTTCTGCAAGTAATATTTAACCATATTAGCAATTTTCACTTCAAAATATGAAGTACTACACACAGCACTCGAATAAATGCAATGCATCAAATACTGTAGCGTGACGCTGTATATTGGTAGGTATCGGTAAACATTCCCTTTTTTCTTGGTAAAAATATAACACGATAGTGATATAATGTTTTAAAAGCAGCTTTTATGTGGATGTGAATCTTAAATTATTACGGACTACATATTTCCCGTGGAAATTACACGGTTTAGATTTGGCTAATTTGAAATTAATGTAAAGATGAATGTATGTATTCTAACCTTCAGTTCATTGGTACCTAGTACTTGCTGATGTTTCTATTATTATGGAAATTATCGATTTGAAATTTTTTCAATTTTTTAACTAACGTAAGGCTATACCCTTTCGAAATTTTTCAGGGTTTTCGGTCAATGTCTCCAAATTGTTTGAAAATTGGTATAGAAGTCGTCAAAGCATTATAAAGTACGATCGAAGTATTCCCAGACGTATTTTTGATAGGGAATTCCGTCTTTAACTCACAGTTTACACTTACCGTAGACTTGGTGTGAGGCATGTGAATTTTTGGTAATTATTCGCCAATTTTTTATATTTTTTTTGCATTTTCTGCTCACTCGTGCACGGTGCGTGATGTTCTTTATTGTAATGAAAAATATCGGTCTGAAATTTTTTGATTTTTTAAAAAATGCAAGGCGAAATTTTTCAGGTTTTTCAGTTAATGTTTCAGAATGTCGTGAAACTTGGTGCACAGTTCAGGAAAGAATTATAGGCAACAAAAAATTACTCCGTTTGGGTAAATTGTTATAAATTTTTCAAACGAATTGACTTCTATAACCTAATATAAGCATGGACAGATTACCTGAACTGTTACTAATCTTGAGTAAACGTGGTTGTGACCTTAGAAATTCTACTTCCAATAATGTTTACTCTTGAGACATGTAAACCGTTTAATTTTGCTTCCAGTTATGTCACCATTCTGATAACTTTGATACTTATTTCCATTTCCTCTAAAACGTGTGACTATAAAACTAAACCCTTCCACGACCAAATTATTTTCATACTGATCAAAATATTGCGTAAATTACCGCTTATCTTTACTAATCCCAATGTAATTTTGAACGAAATATTTAGAATATGGGACTAAAGGGAATGCTTTTTCAAGTTTGTTTGGGACATATTAACCCAACGGTAGCGAAAGTGTTAAACGACTATTGCCTGATACCGTGTATCACTGCTGAAGTCACTTTTGTTGTGGTTGCAATGGTTAAACTAGGATAATAATAATAATAATAATCGTGTAAATTGTTATTGTATCAAAAAATGACAATTTTCATTTATTTTTGTTGTGGGATGCTATAGATTTTTGGTAATTATTCTGCTATTCTTCGGTATTTGTTTGCGTTTTCAACATGTTCGTGCTCAATGCATGCTTATACGCCCTACTGTTATGATAGTTATTGATTTATTTTTTTTGGATTTTTGTAAAAAAAAGCACAGGGTATACCCTTTTAAAAATTTTCGAGTTTTTGGGTCAGTGTCTCAGAATGTCATGAAAATTGGTATACAGTTCAGACAACAATTGTAGGCAACATAAAATGACTTCGTCTAAATTCTTGCGTTATTGTATTCAAAAGTGACTATTTCCATTTACATGCTTTTGTAGTGGGATGCTATGGATTTTTGGCAATGATTCTGCTGTTTTTCGGTATTTGTTTGCGTTTTTAACATTTGTGCTCCATGCATGCTTATATATTCAACTATTATGATAGTTGAATTCAACTATTATGATAGTTGAATTCAACTATTATGATAGTTGAAAAAAATGCACATGGTATCCCTTGAGAAATATTTCGAGTTTTTCAGTCAATATCTCAAAATATCATGAAGCTTGGTATACAATTCAGGTAACGTTTGTGGGCAACATAAAACGACTTTGTTTTTGTATACTGTTTCATTATCTCATATAAAAATCATTATTTCCATCTACTTGTTTTCTGGTGTGTTGCTCTGGAGTTTTCGGAATTATTCAGCAATTTTTCAGTATTTGTTTACGTTTTCAACATATTCGTGCTCCATGCATGCTTAAACAACCTACTATTGGAATATTTGATTTTAAATTTGTTAGATTTTTGTGTAAAATTTTGTCTAAAAAGGTAATTTTTCAGGGTTTTCGGTTAATGTCTCCAATGTGTTTAAAATTCGTATAGAAGTCGTCGAAGCATTATAAAGTACGATAAAAGTATTGGCAGGCATATATTTTATGGGGAGTTGTGTTTGTACCTCATAGTTTATACGTAACATGTTTCTGGTTTGAGGCATGTTAGTTATTGTTAAATAGGCGAGTTACTTAAATCATTGATATCAGTTCAATAATTTTCTTCACTAATAGATAGGAAGTAATGGGACGGACACACACAGGTAGAGAGAGATGGAGTTACACTCTCTATTATATATGCATATTATGGCCTCACTGTTCAATTTACACGGGACTGGAATTATTTCATTGTTACTAATAAAGCATTTCTTAACGCAGGTTCTACGTACAACCTCAGTGGGTGTACGATAGTCTGAACACAGTTACGCTGCAGCCGTGCCAGTCATACCTGCCTGACGTTGCTTTACCTCCTCACATCTGTCCTTTCTTGAAGGTAAGCAGTTCTGTCAATGGAATTTCGATTTTATTACAGTGTAACATGTAATTGTTTATTATGGGTAGTAAGTATTAGGCTGTTACAAAAATAATGGCCGATTTTAGAAGCATGCGTTGGCCTTCGAGCGACCATTATTTTTGTAACAACCTAATACTATAATGCTGGAATATTCACTATTCATTGAGAATTATATGAACTTTCGTGCTTCTGTGAGATTTGCCTTTATGGTACCATGCAGTGAACGATTATATGATTGCTTGAGAGTATGAGGGGAAACCCACTTTCCTATTTATAATTCGTGTAATTGTTTCGTTTGCGGGGCCGTATCCTCATGTGACTATTTTTTTGGCTGAGTACTAGCAAAGTGAAGTCTTGACTCGTAAAAAGGACTTTTTGCCATGAGTGCTTGTATTAAATTTTTTTCTTCATATACTTAATTCATCTCAAGGATCTGCACACTTCAAATGCAAATCGTATAAGCGCTGTACAGAAATAGCTCGAGTACTGTTTGTCTATATTCGGTGAAAATTGACTCATTTCTGAAGATTTGAAAGTTTTGTTTGTTCCTTAATATTGGACGGCACTGTAGAGCTCCTAATGTGATAGTTGTATTCTTTAAGCTCAACCATGAAAGAGATGGGGTTGTTTTCGTCTGAAGAGACCAACGAGTTAAGTGTTTGTCGTAAAAAAGTGTCTGCATACGTTTGAGAATCATGAAGATTTTGCAGAAGTATGTAGGTTGAATCTGAGTGATACTTCTTTTTCTTTAATGTGTGGCTGATGCTGTAGCCCTCATGAATGTAGTTTTTTGTCTTGCTTCATTTTCTAATCATTTCGAACTACTGGTGCATTCTTTGTTACTGGTAGTGGATGGAGCAATGCTCTACTATGTGTCGAGATCAAAATTGAATAAAGCATTTATTGTTTGTTTCGAGATTGTGTTTAGTGAGAGAAACTGGAGTAAACATTGAATGGAATACTGATATCGAGTGTGCGCTGCTAGTTGAAGGTGCAGGTTGCCATTTCTGAGTCATGTTGAACTCTGAAGGAGATGAGATAAGAGGCAAAAGTTTTTTCACATTCAGTACCTAGATATACTTTTCTGCTCTGACGTGACCTATTGTGCATCTTGAATGTCAAAAAGTCAGATTGGAATGGTAGTACTAGTCTCCCCTCGTCGAAATGATGTACCAAATTTCGCTACCTGAGGCAGCACATTACGTCATTACTCTACTCGAATATTAAGCGTTGATTGTGGCTTTAGTATTGAAATACCGCTATCAGTTCTTATGACTTCGTGCAGTTGCGGAGTGTAAACAAAACTGTACTGTTTTTTTTTCACCAATATGTTCAATAGTCTTGGATGAGTATTGTCACCAACCAACCTGATCTTCAAAAACGTAATAATTTCAAAGGAGAATAAGTTGAAAAAGTTTGCAGAAATCGTAGTTATCTCCTTTTCTTTTTTCATGGCCTCTTTTCCAAATATAACTAAATTCAGGTATGCCAGTTTTACATTCGTATGAAGTTGTAGTGTTTTTCCAGTGTTGTTTCATAATTGTCTGCATTTGTTTGATGTTAAACTGTCCAGTTCGACGAACAAATATCTAGTACTTTTTTGTTCTAGATCTTCAAAGGCTGTTCTTTGAATAGAAATTTAGAAACTATTCTGTTTGCAGAACTTCGAAGGCTGGTACGTTCCTCCTGAGGAAGAAGACTTCCGAAAGCTTCTTGATGCTTCCCCCGAGGAGAAAGAAACTTTACTCAAAGAGATGGCGCGGCAAAAACAGCAAAAGCGTAAGTTATTGTGCACCCTCTATATGAAATGTATTAATGAATATAGTATTTTCAAATATGGATGAAGTCAGAGAACTAAAACCATGAAAAGGTAAAAGGAAATTCGGACGAACATGTGCACCCTCGAAAAAAAATACTAGGCTGTGAAGCAAGATATTCATTACTGTAAAAAAAATATATGGATAGAATTGAATATAACGAAGAGAACGAGAACTTTGATCCATTTTTTGGTTGCTATTCGAGTTCTTTACCGTCTAACGTGAAGGCATCAATCAGCACCTTACTCATACAGGCATTTCAGTCACGCACCGCAATCATACACAGGCCCCAGTAGTTAAGAAGGGTATTGAATCATTACTTTATACAACTTGGAGGTTGCTTATGCAATATCTATAATTGTCATGTATTAACTTAAAATGATGTACACTCGTTTTGATCACGGTACATGTTTTACAGTAGTGAGTTTGGATATTCGATCTAGCTGTTTGACCTGCTGATGATTCTAGTATTGGTATGCCTTTCAGTATTGTCCTCGTACAGATATCGTTCAACAGAAATAATATTTATAGTTCCTCAATGTGTCGAATCGAAGATATGCGTAGCCGAGGAATTAGTTTCCAAATGTTCATATTTTTCCAGTTACCATGCTGAAGGCAGCCAACGAGGAGAAGAGCGACGATGAGAGTGGAAGTGATCTCGATTCTGATGAAGACAAATATGATGAAGACGAGAACGAGAAGAGTGATGATGACGAAAAGAAAGAAGGTAAGGACAATTCGGATGTAGACGCAAAAGATGACGAAGATATGGAGGTGAACGATGACCAAGAGGACGAAGAAAACGAAAAAGAAGAGATGAAGGATGTGGTAGTACGGGGCAGAGAACGCTTCAACAACAAGAAGGTCGAAGAGAGCAAAGAAGAGCGTCGTGAAATTCGAATGCGAACACTTATGATCCACAAGAAGAACAAGAAGCTGTATCACAAGATGAAGACCAAGGAGAACAAACGCCTTCGTCGCAGTTCCATGCTCAAAGACCGCAGAGAGGCCATTGAGCTCCACAAAATGGGCAAAATTTCTGATGATCAGTTGGAGGCGCCGCCAAAGACTAAAATCAAGAAAACCTTTTCCGAACGAAGAGCTAAACTCTACAGGGATCGCGTCCGATCGGCCGTCAAATTTGCAAAATCTCCTGCTAACAAAAACAGATACAAAGGTGAGACCAAAAAGCCCGCCATTGCTGACACCAGAGACGATAAGTAAACTGCTATTGATCGAACATGGTTTAACCCTTTTAGCCCTCATCTTCTTGCTTTACAATATCAATTTCACCTGTATCAATTGAGTTCAAATTTACACATCTAAACCAGTTGGAATTTCTAAAGTTAAAGTTGTTACTGAATGAATTTCCACTGTTTAGATTTTCAGTTAGAATTTCCATGGATTCAAAATTTCCACTAACTGCAATATCTACTAATTCAGTTACCACTGAATTTCTGAGTACAAATTTCCAATTTGATTTCCACTGGTTGAAATATACTCGGTAGGCTTCCACTGGAATTCCACTGAGTTCAGATTTATTAAACCTGGATTTCCACTGAGTCGAAAATTCTGAGTGAATTTCCAGTGGATTTCCGAGTTGAAATTTCTATCTAGTGAATGTCCACCGGATTTCCACTGTTCAGAGCTATAGAATCTGCATTTCCACTGATTTGAAATTTCTACCGAGTGTATCCACTAACTTAAAATTTTACTAAGTGAATATCCACTGGATTTCCACTGAGTTTTTGTTCAAAGGGTAAATTTCCACTGAGTAAGAATTTCATTTTTACGGATATCCACTGAATTTCCACTGAGTTAAGCTTGAGTAAATTTCCAGTTATAATTTTACCGAGTGAATTTCCACAGTTATAATTTCCCGTTATGGATATCCACTGGATTTCCACTGAGTTAGCTTTGTTGAGTAAATTTCCACTGAGTCATAATTTTACAGTGAATTTCCACTGGATTTCCACTGAATTATAATTTCACGTTATGGATATCCACTGGATTTCCACTGAGTTATAATTTTACCGAGTGAATTTCCGCTGGATTTCCACTGTTACCCACTGGATTTCCACTGAGTTATAATTTTACCTGCTGGATTTCCACAGTTATAATTTTACCCGCTGGATTTCCACTGAGTTATAATTTTACCCGCTGGATTTCCACTGAGTTAATATTTTACCGAGTGAATTTCCACTGGATTTCCACTGAGTTCTAATTTTACCCGCTGGGTTTCCACTGAGTTACAATTTTACCGAGTGAATTTCCACTGGATTTCCACTGAGTTATAATTTTACCCACTGGATTTCCACTGAGTTACAATTTTACCGAGTGAATTTCCGCTGGATTTCCACTGAGTTACAATTTTTCCCGCTGGATTTCCACTGAATTATAATTTTACCCGCTGGATTTCCAGTTATAATTTTACCCACTGGATTTCCACTGAGTTGCAATTTTACTGAGTGAATTTCCACTGGATTTCCACTGAGTTACAATTTTACCGAGTGAATTTCCACTGGATTTCTACTGAGTTACAATTTTACCCGCTGGATTTCCACTGAGTTATAATTTTACCCACTGGATTTCCACTGAGTTACAATTGTACCCGCTGGATTTCCACTGAGTTACAATTTTACCGAGTGAATTTCCACTGAGTTACAATTTTACCCACTGGATTTCCACTGAGTTATAATTTTACCCACTGGATTTCCACTGAGTTATAATTTTACCAATTGAATTTCCACTGGATTTCCACTGAGTTATAATTTTACCCCCCTTGATTTCCACTGTTATAATTTTACCCACTGGATTTCCACTGAGTTATAATTTTACCCACTGAGCTGAAATTTCTACCTAGTGAATATCTGCTGGATTTTCACTTGAAATTTCCATCGAGAAAGTCCACTGGAAAAGTTGAAATTTCTATAGGATTTTCAGTAAGCAAATGTGTATCAAAATATGCCATCGGTTAAATGAAAGTACTTACTCGGAGAGTGTTTGAATAGCAACACGAAACATCTTCGACAATAATGAGTGAATTGGAATATCAAAGATACTCGAGCCTGCACACTGGCTTGAATGTTTGTTTCTCCCACGAGAGATGAAGTTAAGTAGACAGTACATACACGTAATGGACCAAAAATAAGTCAAAATTAGTGGGCGCCGAAAAAAGAATGAATTATAGGACAGATGAATGCAGTACTCGACAACACAGTACATATTAAATAGTCGCAATGCAAGCGAGCGACCCTATCAATGTAGTAAGCGGTTCCCACAAATTCAGATAGAGCATCGCCTAAAGATACCTTCTAGTGAACTGCTACGTACAGTAATAATATGAGGCAGTCGAGAAAACATGAGATTGCAAAACAATTTCAGCACGAGCCAATCATACCACCTATATCTATGAAACTAAAAACAACGAATCAGCGGTCAGTCATTAATGAATCACATGAACTGGCGGACACCGGAATTTTTAGTAACACCCTTTCCTAAGCGTACACATGCCTCGCCACAATTGAAGAACCATACAATGTAATACCGAATGCATGCTCACAATCAACGGAAACACGAATTAAATTGACAATAAACGAATAGCTTCGATAATAGGAAAAAAAATGCGAGCACAGTGAATTGAAATCACGAAGAACTAGGACACCAGCAAACGAAAATTTACAGTTACGTAGACTGTAGATCCTCGTTCGCAGGGCAATCCCGCTAGTGATTAATCGTACGGAAACTTTAAAAAATATTTCAAAGCCGTTATTGTTCCATCGAGGTCCATTCATATTAGTACGCTAACACATGTAGACACTTTAATCATAATTTGATCAGTCTAACAACACCGGAAAAATACGCACAAGTTCTAAGAGAACGTCAGAACCGCAATAAGGAATCAGACTTATAGCACTCTAAAGCTATTACTAAAAGTGCATCAATTCTATTATATGTTTGAAAAAAAAGATTGCTTCATCTGAAACAAGTTAGAAGATTAACAATGGTCAGTAAGTACATCCTACCTTGAACACTTCCTAAAATCTACACCCATGATACACTTCCTAAAATCCATGCATCAAAAGGAAAAATATGCAGATTCATAAACGATAAGTTGAGTATATATACTCAATTTACCTGTCAGAAACCTAGGTATGCTTAATTAGAATAGAATAGAATAGAATTAGGCTATAGGAACGAACCTTCTGGCCCATTCTTGGGTCGGATAATTACTTCGATAATTATTCGGTTGTTTGCCCAAGTCCCATGCCGTATTTCTAGCCGCGTCAACCATGTCGGCAGCGGGATTCGAACCCGGGTCTTTCCGCTCGAAGCAGACTCGCTCACCAGTCGACCAAGCTGGTGATTCACCAGTCGACCAAGCTGGTGATAGTCACCAGTCGACCAAGCTGGTGAAGTGGGAAAATCAGTTTCTCTGAAAGCGGACTAAGTATATCTTTCAGACCCAGAGTGATGATTGTAAAAATAGTACATCAGCTTAGAAGACAGAAGACAAAAAATTTTCATAGCTTTGAAAGAGAAAATATGATTGAACGAATACTCGCATCACGCGAATGTGTCCTGTTAGATTATACTATTCTATGAACACAGTTAAAGAGCTCTAAGTCTAGTATTAGAGAAAACACGAACATTAGTTTCTACGGAATGATAGTTATCACACGTACGATTACCAGTTAAGTAATCATAGCTGAATTATCCCTCTAATAAAAAACTCAATTGCTTAAAGAACTATCCGACACCAAGGGGTGTCACTTTGTTTCACAGAGCATTCACAAAGTGCATAGATATAGAGTCTACTAGTCCTGTCCTATGAAAATAGGAAAATACTATCAATACTGTGAAGATAATTGTTCACATAGTATGCCTATAGATGGAGCAATACTCCTTCAATAACCGAGCACCATTCCTTAGCAGAACTATATTTACTAGCACGCAATTAACAAGCCTTGGATAATTCGACGTCAAAATAATTAGCTTCTCAGACTAGTGTTATACAAGCCAAAGAGTGACACCCGACAAAAACATTTTACGAGATAAATATTGTTACACATCTTTAGGTTTCAAAATTCTCTGAACAGTAATATACTTCCAATAAAAAGTCTTAGAAACAAGTTGTGTAAAAATTACATACATGATAAATAAATTTCTTTTCAACAATGACAGTATAAGCTAGCTAATGTCTTCTACAATTTAAGACGCTATACTTTGGGTAACAGCAGACTAGGGTGCAACGAGGCTTGAGTACATAATTAACCTGATGAATTGATATCAGCCATTTCCATACATAGAAAAGGTTAAACAATTGCAAACAGTGGAATCAAATGGTCCGAAAATCGAAAAATATAGTACGCCTCTATTATTATACCAACAATTCTTAAGTGACAGAAGTTCCTCACAAAATTTCTAGTATTTATCTAGGGGTAGCAAGTACCTTGTATTATAAAATAATTTTTCCAACACTCTCAACACTAAGATTCGATTGCTAAAATAACAAGCCGTTCAATTCGTCCCGAATAAGACAAACTTTCTTAGATATAGCATGCATAACGTCGGCCGTAATCTGCTATCAAGCAAACAAGCAAAAATCGAACACATTGAACACTGACTTTGAGTTTTGTTCTCTCAATAAATGGTGCATATATTAAATTCCAAGCGCCCTGAAAACCTACATGTACATGTGTAGTTTTACTAAAGAACATTTTTTACAGAATAAAGGCAGAGTACAAATGCTCTACAGCACATCATAAGAAGTTTAAAATCTTATCACTTTCATTAAATTCAAGTTTAGTAAAATTCAGTTCACACAACGAAAAAACAGCATGTTAATGTTATTAAACGCGATAACATAAACGGTGATATCGACTATGAACTTATTGTAGTCTATATCTAAGCTTCACCAACGTGAAAAACCTTTAGAGGTAATAGGTGGTATAAATTTTCAACTGAAATGCTAGTTTCCCAACTTGGATATAGAGTGGCGTCACCCAGGTTTTCTGTCTCCAAAATTAGGGTTTTTACCTCTTGTCTATAATACAAATAAAGACAAAGATATGCAGCTGTATTTAATCCCTGCTAACATTAGTTTCTCATTCGCTGCTGCACCAACAAAATACAGGGTTATATTCAACCCTGTTTCAAAAATTAGTGCTAGAACAAAATTATATATTAGTTCAATGAAAACTTAATATAAGGAAATGAATGCGGCTCAACCAACACAACAAAAAAAAGCCTTAATGTTAACTGGAAAAATAAGACAGACAAGCATTTAGATGAATTTGTTGCTTCCTATTGAGACTAACGTTAAATTAAAAAATTTAAGAATATCAATATCAGAATAGTAGAAACAATCTACTTCTCTACTAGAGAAACATGAACAGGAATATGAAAATTGAAATTGACAATGGCTCAAGAAGAAGAGTATTCTTACACATCAGCCTGGTGATGGTGCCACCCCAATCTATAAATTATTAAGTACCTCCAGAAGTAATTAGAACACCTACTCACTACTACTGCAGAAAAGTACATCCAGTTGGAATTTCGGTATACAACAAGTAAATTGAACGAATGGTCGAAATGTTCATTATAGATAATCCTTCTCTCGTTATTAAGAAACACACCATTGAGCGTTACAAAATCTATTCCCATCCCAGTTTATTTCTTTGCGTTTTTCGTTGATCTATTTCTAAATAATCATATACTTGAATTTCAAACTGATGAATCTATGGCGTTCAGCTTTTCATACTTTATGAGAAGAATTCCGATGTAATTAACAATTTAATCAATTTGAGCCCCATGCTGTAACACCCACAAGCTCTCAATTCTGAAAGAATTTTGTACATCACCTTAGCGTGCACCCACCATGAATACAGTTACCACGACTACTGGGCGTGTCCTGATGTGATTCGCTGTGTGAGCTACTATTGCAGTAATTGCTAACATGCAATGTTGAAAGCACTTTCCTAAACGCACCATCAATATACTCCCATATTTGTAGACACTCGGCATTAATTATGGCAGCTCTAAAACAAAAACGGTAACGGATGTCTGGCTTCCTAATAGCGTTGCAGTCATAGCCATCCATCAAGGACCACCAACTGACAATTAAAGCCCAAGAATGAAGCATATGATGCTTCACTTGGCCAGAGAATGCATTTCATTCGCAACAAAAATTTGTGCGCGCTCTACATTCGAAGTGTTTGAATCTGACAAATTGTATTAGCATCATACGAAAACCGTGATGGCGACTCAGAAAGACAACAGCTCCTTAACAGTGGACAACAACCAATGAGAACCACAATCACTTCTCAACAATGACACTTTGAAAAGCATAAGTTTGGTCCTACAACGAGCGCCTAGGAATTCCGAGTAACGGGTAATGGCAGCTAGGAAGACATGTTGGTCAATAGCTAGGAAGATAAGATTGAGTTCATGGCACCAAAAGAGGTACAGGAAAGATGATGCGTGCAGCTAAGAAGGCACGGTGGTGGTGACAGTGGAGGTTTCAGTGGTAACCAGCCTTACACCATCCCTCATCAGCCTGAAGAGAATGAACGCGTTGAAGCCATACACAAGCATCAGCAGAAATGCGAAGAAAGACGCTGCTCCGTATGCTGACTCGGATCTGCACATATTGGAAATTACTACATATAATCTTCTATACTATAATAAGAGCCGCATCCGTCCGTCTGTCACACTCTTTAAATTGATAGCTTCGATAGCAAAAAGGATAAAGCTTAAGAAATACAAGAAATCATTCTATTGCATTATTCTTCTGTGGCAATTCAATTCCCTTTCACTTGCATCATGGTATCCAGAATACACAATCGGTTTATTTTTGCAAATAGAAATTTTCTTTGGACCTTTCTCTGTTCAAATTCATGATGATGCTTTGATATTTTTAATTGATAATACGAAAAGAAATGTTTTAAATTAGTTTGACCAGTAACCTGGCTACCACTAAGTAAAAGGCCAAAGATTTTGGAAATTGAGTTATTGTTATCGGAATTGTGATTTTCTTGAAAATAGTTTTAAAAAGGTACCTTACTTATATGGGCCACCCTGTATAATAGACGCTCTTACGGATTTAGATAGGAGGAAATTTCGTAGGGTATACATGTATTGTAAGCATTGTTTGGTGGATACCAAAGGCACATCCATCAATGGGGAAACTCTTTCGCAAAGCCCGCGTCCACTGGCAAATTAAAATGAAAAATTTAGTAAAATCCGGGATTTTTCAAGTGTGGATCTAGTAATTGTAATTATAAGTAGGAAAATCAATATCGTGGAACTGGACAGCTTTAGATGCAAGTGCACCACATAAGGTTTGCAACCAATATTGGTAGTAGGTACCTAAAGCTGCCATATATTAGCGCCATATTTTACTTAGTCATTTTCTACAACCCATCTTCAAACAGTTCTATCAATTCACCGTGTGTAGCAAAGAAAGTAAAATGAAGGATGTCTAGATCTCTCATATAGAGTACCCTCAGAGACAAGGTAGAAACATTTCGATCCACATCCACTTGTACGAGGTTAACCTATGCTTTGCAGTGAGCACGTATCGCACACTGTTGCGCGCTTATGATTATGAACACACAAATCGAAGCAAATAAGAGGAATTCTTCCCCCAAGACCACGTACTATCTTCCTGATGACATTAAACAACCTCCTTCATAACTTCTAACAATATCCCTCGAGACCACTAGCAAGCACCTTAAGATTTATAGCAATCTGCCCAGGTCGTCTAGCAATCTCCACAGGACTTCTAGTAATTTGCCGAGAAATTCTTACAATTTCCCCAGGGCTACTAGCAATTTACATAGGAATTCTAACGATCACCCACAAGACTACTAATAATTTTCTACAAGACTACTAACAATCTCCCATAAGAGCTCCAAAGATCTCTAAATCTATTACAAGACGCCAGTTTTATCAAAGAAAAAGAAGTTGCTCTGCATCGTAGACAACAAGTACATCGTTTACCCTTTAGCAGCTCCATCCGCGGCAACACAGCCAGCTACGAAGGCGAAGAAAGCCATCAATGCCGTGTAGACCAGCTCCTGCAATAGTATTCACATAAAGACAAACGCAACCGGGTTTTGTTACTTAACACGTTCCTTGTGAGTAGAGAAATCTAAGCGATTGATTTATATCGGCTAAAGTAAAGACAATAAATGGAAGCTAGCAAAATTTTGAGAATTCGTAATTTTTTTCTCTCTTATACGGAAAACCAAAGGTAGATCTGAGGTCAGAAAAGCGTTTAACTAAAATAAAAGAAGTGACATCAACAAACCATTACTTGAATGAAACACAAGGCATAAAAGACAAGAGGAGAAAGATTTATGTGCTTGTCGTGTTTTAATTTGCATCACGTTGCGCAATGTCTCACATCCTGAAATTATGATTTCAATAGGAAAACTATTAAGTTCAACAGATATTTTTCCTGTTAATCTTCTTAAATGTAAGTATATACTACATTTTTCAGAAATTTTCATCTCTTTTATTTCATAATGAGTAAGCTTCACATAAAAAATTTCAAAGCAAAACTATTTTATTACGTTTTAAAATAAATTGTACTTTTTTCCAACGACCCACTAGGGAATTGCTCCGTAACAAATGATACTCTACCACGACAATCCACAGGTACGTCGTACAGTATACGTGTTAAGGGGCTACAGGGTGACCAATCAAGAAGTAAGATAAGAGCTTCCATACATTCTCAACAAGCTTATTGCCGTGAGTGAACCGACAATATGGAACCCTACAACAGTGTATACAAGCAAGGTTTTCAAACAGCTTTACTTCACATTTTGATAAATATAAAATGCACATTAACCCAATAATGTACAGCGTACATAAAAATGTACATTAAATAAATTTCATATACAAGGATCATCGGTGTTTAGTTTTTGTTAGTTCCGTGAAATATTTCCAGTGACTTGTAGAATACGTTTCAAGATATGCACTGTCATAAAAAAGAGATTTGCTGTTTTTTTTACTTTTTGAAATACATGAGGTTTCATTGGCGTGCGCCAATAAGCGTTAATAGGTTAAACACATATTGAGCACAATATCCGAAAACATAATCCGGGATAAAATTCTAGTTCCCATTTACCAACAACTTACTCTATAACTAAGCATTTGGTTGTATCATAAAACAAAATTGCAAAAATTCAAACTATTTACAATGGATTCAAAAGTTCTAGAATTTTCAATTATTAAAATTTCCTACATATTTCAAGTAAGTCCTTTATTACGTAGGTATTTTAATTTCTGTGAATTGTCAAAAATACACTAAGGGATATGATAACCTTGTTAATCATAATCTGTATTTCACAAGGATTTGGATACGGAGACCCGTGATTTGTAAGACGACTTCGCCCAAATTGATGCGTGCGCCAGGTAAATTGCAGAATTCCAGCACAACACAAAGATCAACACTCACCACTCGGACCCACGGCACGATGGTGAGGAAGGTGACCACATTGATGACATATAGGAAAAGCAAGATGGCCGACGACCAGAACCCCGTCATCGCCACGAAAGCGAGGTAGTTAGCGCTGGGGTGGTACACGTACACAGAGACCATCGTGCAGATGAAGAGGATTATGCTCAATACCTGGCAGACATAAAAGACTATAATAAGACCAAATACAACAGTGGATCAACAGATAAAATAATGGAATAACCATTATTATCCCATGATCGGATATTTTTGTCAAAAACTGGTAGTACACTAAAAATTCAAACAACAAGAAGCCTACATTATACAGTCAAATCTCGTTAATATACCATCTTTATTATGCCACTCACACTATTATAGCACTTTTGCTCATGGCTCGACAAAATTCAATAGAAAATAAATTTAGTATGCCACCCCTTAATCTCGCTACTATTCCACGATTGTGTGTTCTACATTGTTTTTTCGAATTCAATTTTTTTTCAGATTCAGAAAGTAGCCTACAATGTCAGTTCAGAAACGCAAGCGAACCGACTTTACAGACGCTGAAAGAATGCAATTGAAAGAAGGATGCAATTGAGGCAGCCATCAAAGCTGGAGTTCCATCGAAGCGCATGAAGTTGACGCAGGCTCACGACCCGAAGCACGATGAGGGGGTACATATGTGGCTGAAGCAAGCAGGAGCATAGAATTTGCTAATCGGCGGCGATCTGATCAAGAAGAAAACGATGAAACTGGCTGAGCTGATGCACATCCCGGACTTCATGGCGAGCGACGGTTGGCTGGACAATTTCAAGAAGCGCCTCGGCATCACGGTCAAGAGAGTGCTGGGTGAAGCTGAAGCGGTAGATTTGCAATTCCTTCTTGAGTGGCAACAACAGGTTCTCCGGCCCTTGCTTGGGCAGTTCTCCGCAGACGATGTCTTCAACCTGGACGAGACTGGACTCTTCTGGCAGATGTTTCTGAACAAGACCATAACTTTCAGGGGAGAGCGGTACACTGGAGGAGAGAAAAGCAAGCAAAGGATCACTCTTCTGGTCGGGGCAAACAGAAGCTCCCTCTTCTGGCGATCAGCAATTCCAAGAGATCCAGTGAGGAGGAAATCGTTCCGTTCGATGAAGCCCAGCGGGCGTGGAGCACCATCCGGAAGTTCATGCAGCAGAGAAACGGGAAGCCCGGTGTGATGCAAGCATGCGATCGGCTAGACAACGAGATGCACGATATCCGTCGAAAGAAGATGCACCAGCTGACGATTCTTGAGTTTTAGGCTGAGCTGATAGGTAACTTGAGAGAATAAAGCAGTTTCACAAACCCTCGTTATTATACCACTCTTGCTACTATGGCACTTTCGCTCGGTCCCGACGGGTGGCACAGCAACGAGATTTGACTGTACATAGTATAAACTGCTCCAAACGAGGAACACAACTGCAGTGATATGTAGCATTGTTTGACAGTATAACAAGCATTAAATTAATGGCAATTTTGAAGCAATAGGACACAAAGACTCTGGTTAAAAAATGTGAACATGGACTTCGAGGTTTCAAGGGTCACGGTAAAGATGAAGCAATGAGACACTAACCATGTAAGCAATTTTTAGCAGACCATGCATCGACCTCATGTAACCAGTGTTGACGTAGATACGCCTCTCTGGGGCTGACGGAGGCGCTGCCGCCGTGCTGTGACTGCTCGGAAATTCTGCTGCAGACATCGCTTACTTGTGGTCTGGAAAATCAAGAAGTGTTAGTATTGCTGGTACGTGTACTAGCAAGCCTAGCGTTGAGACCAATTCAAACACCAACTGTATTCCTCACGTTATTAGTCCTTCAAATGCAGGGATCCATATATAAGGATAAAAAGTTGTGGAATTTTTTAGTAATTAATACATCAATCTACGTAGCTAAACACGCCTCACAACACACAGTGTAGCAATTAAGGCTTGGAATAAGTGAAATATCGTGCATTTCACAATGCACTTAGATCCTTTCAATTCTGCCTGTAAAGGTGGCAAATAACGTCTCAACAAAACGAAGGATACCAAAATGAAGCAGACAGATAAAGTATTGAATGCCCTTCTCTCTTTTGAAAGAAAAGCAAGAAAAATTTAGTCTTCCTAACCACACACCTAATATTACCCCAAGTGCGGCAACTAATTTCATCAAAAATTGATAGTACACTAAGAACTTTCACAATCCACAGGAGTGACGCATAGTAAAAGCGGCTCTAAACCAACACTACCAACTGTAATCAACCTAACTGTGCGTAACCCTTAACCTAACCTGACCTTACTATTAGGTTGTTACAAAAATAATGGCCGCTCGAAGGTCTGGGGTTTGAAAAGTAATTTTAACACAACTTTTTTAGTTTATTTTCGATGAACCTTGGCATGCATAACAATTAATGTGTGCTCATTAATATTTTGTAACTTCTTTTTAGACAAAACATAATTTTGAAGGATAGAATCCCTCCATGATGAGCATGACAAAACATGACCTTCGCCTACTTATGTTGCACGAGTTCAAACTTGGGCACAACGCCTCCGAAGCTTCTGCCAATATCAACCGAGCATGGGGAGAAGAGTCCACAAGGGATCGGACGGTACGAAGGTGGTTTGAGAAATTCCGGAGTGGTGATGAGAGCCTTAAAGATGAAGAGGGTAGAGGACGTTTGGGTAGTCTCGAGAACGAGCAATTGCATGCGATTGTTGAGCAAAATCCACGTCAAAGTGTTAGAGAAATGTCTCAGACACTTGGCGTCAGCATTGCAACAGTCTCGCGCCATTTGAAGATTATTGGAAAGGTGAAAAAGCTCCATAAATGGGTTCCTCATCAGCTCAATGAGAATGAAAAGCTTAGACGTTTTGAAGTGTGCTCGATGCTGCGCAACACCAACGATCCCTTTCTTGACCGAATTGTCACTTGTGACGAAAAGTGGGTTCTTTATGATAACCGTAAACGATCAGGTCAATGGCTCGATCGTGATGAGCCCCCCAAACACTTCCCAAAGTCAATGTTGCACCAGAACAAGATTATGGTGACTGTCTGGTGGTCTGCAATAGGTGTTATTCACTACAGTTTTTTGGGAGTCAATGAGACCATTAATGCAGAGAGATACTGCAATGATCTCGCTGTTATGCATGCTCGATTGAGCGAAAAGAGACCGGCATTAGTGAATCGACGTGGTCCAATTCTGCTCCACGATAACGCGCGACCACATGTTGCAAGAATGACCGTCCAGAAACTCACAGAACTGGGATACAAGACTTTACCACATCCTCCATATACTCCAGATCTTTCACCTACTAATTATCATTTATTCAAGCACTTAAGCACATTTTTGGATGGTAAAACTTTTAGGTCTAAACAAGAGGTGGAAACGACCTTCAAAGATTTTGTTGCATCACAGCCATTAACTTTTTATCAACAAGGGATAAATAATCTCGTAGTTCGATGGCAGAGATGCATAGCTGCTCAGGGTTCATATTTTAACTAAGTTTAACATCTCTATTGCTCATTTACCAAGGATTAAATGCATGCTTCTGAAATCGGCCATTATTTTTGTAACAACCTAATACACAGATTCCTGCAACGAATGCGGCAGCTGAACACATGGGATCACCACTCAAAGGCGCCACTCTAAAGAACTCCGACAAGGACAGACACTATTGCAATTCTGCCCCTTCCTCCGAGCAAAACTCGGGATCCTACACAGGTGTCCTACGCCCAACACCGAAATAAAATAAGGTGCGGTTGATGAAACAGAGCACGTTAATGGGAAAAATAGGCATCTAAAAATAGTTTCGTGTGTGATTTTAACTCGGCGAAGCAAAAAAAACATGCAAAATGCTTCACTTTCAGCGTTCATTTATATTTCACAATTCACCATATGGTTTTTCGTGATATACTGAGGAAAGAAGAAGAAATTATGCACGCAGTATAGCAAATTAACTTAATGAATGTATCATTATAATAATTTAATTGGAGCGAAACATAAAACTAAGAAGTTGCATTTAGGCATTTATCTCGTGCAAGCATATTTGTATTCCAAATCTAGCCTTTCTATTGAATTTTCCGCTGATCGATCTCCACAGCATTATCTTATGCTTATCATATGCATATCAATACTGATAATGAATCCATGCAATCCTTCTCTGAAATTATTTTCAACATGTTGGTCAGTCACTGTGTATCTACTTCTGCTCTTTTATTTAATGATCTATTGATTAAGAGAAATTTAAACTTTTTACTATTCTATTTGTACGTCTTACCATGATTATACCATCGTGAGGAGCAATAAAATAATTTATAGTTGCATCCAGAATTTAGGATGGACTTCGTGCCAAGTACATTCTCTGATCATAATTCGAAAGGATTTCCTATGCTTCTATTTATTTTATAATTTTAAGCTTCTCTGATACGCTAATGCCAAGTTTGTTAGTAGCATTAGAACACATACTGCTTTCATTTCCCTCAATGATGGCCACACATGTAACGCACTTTAACCAAGGCAAAACAAACACTCTGTAGATGTCTACTATCAAATGGATGTTGACCACGCAAATTTTCATGTGCTAAACTCTAATGATACATCATTAAAAGTTTCATCATTTTTGTGCACAATACTTTGTAACGGTGTTAGCAAGCGAGAAGAGAATCAGGTAGCACTCATACTGAGCAATCGATAGCGCGTGAGGGAACATCCCTCTGTAGTGTCGCGTTGACCGTCGTGTAGGCGGTGCATGTTCGCTCCATTTCTTTCCGTGCTTCCCCAGGCCTAAAATAGACTCCGAGAGTTGTTTCTTAAAGGAAATAAAGTGCACTTACTGAGAGTTACTGCTAAGAACGTCGAAATAATTGAAGTGATTTCATAGATATTGCAATAAAATTACCAGTAAACAAACGAAACTGTTAAGTGGAGAAGTTTTAACACAAAATTCATGCTAAGCTAAAACGTGATCAGTGTCAAATCAGTGAAACAAACAACAAAAATAGTGAACTGGTAACCATTTTATGAGAAAAATAGTAAAACATACGACGAAGAAATATGCCTACATTTTGCATCAATGTATTAATTGATAAAAAGATTTAAACTGAATAAAACTGTGCGCGAATTCATAGATATGGTTGATATTGCACGCGAACTGATAAAACTACATGCTAATGCAAGCGAATTAATGTAAATGGATAAAACACAAGCGTAACGTTAACTGCAACAAATGCAAGCACATAATAGCATTAGCCACCTACGCAAACTAAAAGCTGTTACAGTGAACAGGAAGACTACCTCGTAATAGTTTAGATAAAGTAATTTTATCATCAGAAAGAGGTTCATCAACAGCTTTTCTATCATACAGAGGAAAAAATTCCTGCAACTTTAAAACCGTTTTTCTCATTTCATTACTTGGAGACTCATTAATGTGTTAATTTACGTAAATAAGACCACTGTACCAAACCATCGTAGTTACTACGGTATTAACATTTAATAACTTGAGCCATACCAGTATTCTCGTATTCCAAAAAATAGCTCCATAACGTACGTACTGTTCCTAAAACTTCGACCATAAATTCGTGGATGAGCAATTCAAAAGAATTGTGCTTATAATTTATTTCAAAACGGGCGAAGACTATAATCAATATTAACATCAACAATTTCAGGGAATTAGCATATTTATGCTTGTATTTCCGAAACAAACCTTGATCAGTTGTTTAGAAGTGGTTGCTAGCTGCGATGTGGCACTCCATGCCTCTTAACAACACAATTCTTACTCAATCCAGCACATGACAATACAGGCATGAAAGGGTAGAGTCAAACTTCGCACGGTAATTTGAAACAACTTTGCACACGGCACAATCTAAATGCCCGCGTTATTTCTAGGGAAAGCTTCCAATTTATCCGAGGGCCAAACTTCTACATTATTTCTAACAGAAATTATAATTTGCTTGCATGCGCGAGAAGCTGTGGGGCCTTCTTCGGTCGTGCAACATAGAGGCACGCTCACCGTAACTCCTACTAGGTAGTTCCCAGGAAATGCGGTCCATAAACCCATGTTGACACAACAAGCTCCTCTCGCTCTTGTATCTATTGATTAGATAGTACGATAACCGTATTAATAATAATCAGAACTGATGACAATAAGGGAAATCGAGATGCGCGTAGTGTAACTGCAGCCAGTACGACTCCCCCTCCCCCCCAAAATCCTCCAGAGCTCTGCAAAAAACATTTCATTTGCCCCAGTGTCGCCTGACTTTCCCAGAAGGAAAAGAACAAAAAAAGGACCACTCGCCCATGGACGAACATGCATTCTTTACCCTGTAAAAGATCGCTGCTTCAAATGTCCGTTGCTGTAAATGCCCGCTCGTGCAATTATTAGGTGTTGTAAATGTTCGCTGCTGAAAATATCAAGTGCTAAAACCATCTTCCGCTGCAAATACTCTACGTTGCACGTCCATCAAGTAGCACATCTACTTAACAAAAGTAACAAACTTCCAACATTGAATTCAGAAAGCTTATGCCCATAAGTTAAATTTTATAGGACTCTATGACTCATGATTCCAACTCAGCAGTGCTCAACGTAAAAAATAAATTCGAGGACTTTTAATGGCATCAGTTTCAATGAAACCAAACTCAACTTCACCTACATACTGAATAAATAGGAATTTCATAAATAGAACACTAGTTAGAAGAGATATTCTCTGACATGCGTTTCAGCATAGTAATCTTTACAAAGTACTAGAACAGCTCAAGGTTTTTCAATACATCGCTTAAAACATCGAATTAATTCGTGCATACGCTTTGTAATGGAGGTGTGATCCACATAACGTATAAAACCAAGATTAACACCTCAGACTGCCGATAAGGAACATGATCCAGTCACATTTTCAACCTATAGTAATCGACAAATATTTAAATAACGAAGAAATAGAGTAAAAGATTTACATCACACTTGAATAAATGCATCAAAAGCTAAAACTTAATTAGCGGCAGAACGATAGACAAGAAGAAAGTCACAGATACCAAAGAAACGTGGCAGAGCACAAAACAGAACGAAACCTGGGTTTATCAACGGATGTGAGCGATAACGACGGCCACATATCATCAGAGTTCACAGAAGGTTGGCTTCTCGCTTTCAGTTCTATTCGAAATACACAGCGCAAAGAAACCTTTGCGTTATATCGAGCAGTGAAATTGTGTAGGCCGTTGAAACGCTAGGGTGAAGAATCTTAAAAATGTCCAGGATGACGTTCCATCTCACTTTGAAAGTGCGTTGAAAAGCTTGAGTGGTGAACTAGACTATTTATTGTGTGAAAATTCACAGTGGAAAGTGATGATGAATACTGCACATGAATAATTCATTTTGAATACATTAGAAGATTACTTGCAGAACTTTTTGGCGAGAAACTAACGCTTAGTTATATGAAAAGGGAGCACAGACATCTGATGTGTTTCAGAAGGCAAACAAAATTTTCACGAATAACTTTGAAACAAAGCTTAACCCTTTCAGTACCAGCGGTACATATATGCCATGCCCATTTGGGGGGTGGGGGGGGGGTTGGAAGGTCACCAAAAATTTGTTGATAACTAATGTGAACCCATAGACCAAGAATATATGCGTAGCAGTTCTGTAAATCTTCCCAATTAATTTCGTACTGAAAGGGTTAAGAAAAGGCAGAGTTGGAATACTTCACTGACACTGGTACTTCCTTATTCTGCTGGATTAAAAGCTGTAAATTTTGATAGCCAAAATTCAAGTTGAATTATTAAGCAAGTTGACAAACCCAAACATTGGAAAATGCAAAATATTTACGACGTTCAGAAGACCAAACCGTAAAAATGTGTATAAGTGTGATATTTTGAGCTGTATAAATAAGTGATTAATAACAGAAAAAAGCGAAGCTCCGTAATAAGTTTTTTTCAAAGATAAAAATTTTTGATTTCATTACTTTATATGATAATCAAAAGAAAGACTTAACAGAACCAATTTCAGTGATTTCCTTCAATTATGTAATGCATTTTATACGAAATTTAAAAAAAAATCAAGAATGTCATTTTATAAAAAGGCACAAATTGGGTACAGTCTACGAAATATATCATACCTCAAAAATTCACTGACACTTTGCGCACCACATCAAAATTTAAACGCCAAAAAACAATTAACGATACTCAGCACTACCTTGCAAAATAAGTTCAGTAAATAATGACACACGAAAGCAAGAGTAAACAAAGAGCGGTGAGAAGAGGAGTGGCAGAGACAGCTAGACCAGAGCACACTGCACATCTGAGTAAATGAAGACCCCGTGTGTTCACACAGCACCCAAACCTTCGTTAACTTCTACACGGCGCAGATCTTCTTTTCGAACTCAAACCATTCCGTTCCGCAAGTGCGTATCATTGGTGAAATATTTACCGCACAAACCAGCCATATAGAAGTGATACATTAACATAAAACACGAAAGGGCAACGCGTAGCAACTTATTCTGGTCTATTAATGACAATAAAAAGTCGCTGATAAGAAATGGTCTCGCCTTCAGTGATTTCAAGGTCTTGATCTACGTAAGAAAGTCTTATAAAGAGAATGGCCTTATATCTTGCATACCTGACTTTTTTCAAGGAAGGTACAGTTTCTGAGTCTTCTTGAAGAGGAGACCAGGTGTACAAAATTATGCAAATATTTCTTACGAAATTATTTCCCCCTCAGCCATTTTGTGAGCCTGACAAAACCGCCATTTCTAAAACTAACGCTATGTCAATTCCCGAGTACTGATGATGAAACAGCCGCATTACAGGGTAATTCTTGGTTACATGAATGAACTTTCAAACTATAAAAATTTTTAAAAATGAGTGCACGATTAGTTATATTAAGTTATGTTCATTGAATGATACTAACCGCGTATAGTACACAAGTAGTACAAGCCACTTTTAAATCCAAGAAGATCGCCGTATCTCAGATTCTTCCGTTATCCACTTGAAAACGAATAACTTTAGACGCAGTTCTTCCTATAAAAAAGACAGTAACAACAATTGCGTGCAGGACTCCCAGTGGGCACTCACATGCCCAGCCAGAGTCACAAATACAGCAAGACCTCCTCTACGTTGCGACTGAAATAAGACTCCCTACCCGGTATCCTCGTCACTGCTCCTCCTCCACAACCGTTTCTGGTCCACGTAACTCGCTCAAAATCTAGACAAAAGATGTATTGCATGAGAGGATACAGGCCTATGAGTTTACTAAACAAGCCAAGAGACAGTGAGCGTCGAAATAAAAAAAAAGCATTTCAAGAGTGAGGTAGAGAAACATGTTTTTGGAAGACACACCCGTGAAGGCATCAAGTGACACGGACCTCCACACGCGAGACAGCAATAGAAAAAGGAAAGTAATCAGCTCTAACTAGGAAGTGCAACCCACGACCGCCATCAGCAGGACTATGTTCTAAATTAGGGGTTCACAACCTGGAGTACATGTACTCCTAGAGGTACATTTGCTTATCTAAAAGGGAACATTTTGTGTTAGTTTATAGTTCCTAAAACCTGAAAGTTCTATTAAAAATTCAGTGGAATTTTACTTTTCTACTCGCCTTTCTGTCAAAAATTCAAGGGTACATGCTATCTGTCGAAATACTGAAGGAGTAGAATAGAATTAGACTATGGAACGAGCCTTCTGGCCCATTCTTGGGTCGGATAATTACTTCGATAATTATTCGGTTGTTTACCCAAGTCCCATGCCGTATTTCTAGCCGCGTCAACCATGTCGGCAGCGGGATTCGAACCCGGGTCTTTATGCTCGCAAGCAGATTCGCTCACCAGTACAAGGTGAGAGAAAGGTTGGGAGCCCCTGTTCTAAATTAACAGAGGGTTTGCCTGGGAAAAATACCTCCTAGAAGTCTCAAATTTCAATAAGGTGCGAGAGCGAGCAAAGAATCTTACATAAAACAAATAGCGACTGGTACTACTCGTAGTAAGCTGCTAGTAGCTCGTTTCTCGTATTATATTTACAACTGATCAACGTGCAATAATTTAGGATTCCATTCAATTTCTAACGCTTGAAAGTTCATCTATTTAAATAAAAACTTACCTATGATGTACCAGCTTCACCTTCAGTAAAAGGCATACAGCGTTAGTTGTCGACAGACACACAAAATAGTTGTGTATTAATTACTTAGACTTGATTTTGAACATTTGGTATCCACCTCGAACAGAGGGTCAGAAATTGAGAAAACAATCAACTCCACAAGATACAAGACAATTCTCTTCAGTAGACTTCCCAATGGAGATGAAAACCTAAACATTACTAAAAGCGAGTATGCTTTTGGATGAACCCGTTTAGCAACTTCATACGACAGCCGTAATGCGTGACACAAGGTTTCAAGTGTGTTATTACTCAGTATTTCCAGTGATTTAAACCTGTGCTGGAAGCAGGTTTACTTGGTATATGGAACTTTGTGTCGAAATCCTTTAGAGGCGCTAGCTAGAGTAGGAATCCAGCAACTATGTACAGATGCTAGTAGTCCGGTGGATACCCCTGTTAACATTCAGCTCGCACACCATACTGTGACTTGCCCATGAAACGTTTCCAGTATTTATATTATTATCATCATAGTTTAGAAAGTAACGGGCTACACTAGAAGAGTTAATGAGTACTCCTGAAATAAATGTCTGGTAATAAGAAATGAAATCTGATGAGAACATTAGACGTGAAATACTTCGTGTATGACTCTATTGGCTGAAGACAGTTAATACTTTCTCTATACCAGGTACAATGGTAAAAATAAATAAAAAGTTACTGGAACTGAATATAAAACAACAGTTTTCCAGCGTAAATAATTCCCTAGCTAAAGTTCTATACATGCACACCGAGAAATGAACAGAATTTCATAGCGGTATACCCTTTGCATTTTCATCCAGAAATCGAACATATTTTAAACCAATAATTTCCATGAGTGACGAGAATATCAGCATGCAAAGGGCACGAATAAGATGTAAGCGTGAAGAAATACTGCATAATTGGTAAAAGTTAATTGTAAGGTAAGGTAAAAGTTAATTCTAACGCATGGATACAATACCTAATCTAATACACAAGAGTAAAGTAAAATTTCGTTGCATGAATTTGTCAAATTTCACGATTCTGAAAAATTTACCAAAAAACAAAAATTCCTCTATGTATACGAAGTATTTGTATTTTTATCAAAAAATTATAGGAATTTCGAATCCTTCCGTGCAAATTGAGCTCTAAATCGTTATGTGTCAGAGCACCTTTGACTACAATATTGAAGAAAATTCCTTGCATTTCAGAATTTCAGGGAGCATTTAAAAGTCCTCTATGGTAGAAAATAAACAGTGGAGTGAATACGAGAGTTCTTAGTGCCAGTGTAACTTGGTCATCTTCAACTCCTCCGGACACTCCTACAGCACCGCCAAAATGGTAAGTAAACTACAATATAATTTACGCTAATGTTGTGCTCTCATGCATATACTGAAACTGGTAAATATATAGCATTCCACTCTATATTCGCCACTAACGATCAACGATAGAGCTTGGGAAATGGTGCGCATTCGTTGTTACATGCATAATTCTTAAGTGTTCTAAATTTTATGGAGACTATTTTTTACTCGCAGTTTTCAGGCTTCCTAACAAATGTATTTTAAATATTTCATGATTTGCATCAATGTACCTATTCTTGTGTTGACATCTGCTCAATTTCTCAAAAGTTGCATGGGTCGTAAAATTTAAATCGATAGCGCATCATTTTACTTGCAAACTAATGTCGATCTTGCGTTTTATCTTGTCTTTGACGTAAATGAAGAGTACCGCTTGATTCAACAGCAGTCAATACTGCCGGACTGTCTATCACACTAACTTTATTTTCAAAAGAAGTAAAATATACTTCATAAAAACTCTACACGCGATACACTTCAAAGGATATGACAAGAACGATACAAACATGGTACGGGATCTTCATCATGCGGGAATATACCTCCTCTAGTTCTATGTACAACTACAAAATTAAAGCAAAGCTAACCGAACAGAAAAAATCCCCACAAATAAGTAACCAAAAACAACAGCAGCAGCAGCAAAAGAAGCTACAGCAGCGCCAGCCAGTGGGTGGTATTGATTAAGGGTTCTGGACTACCGCAAGCAAGCCAGAGTGTGGAAGACAGCGTAATGAAAAGACAATATGTATATAATGTGGATCTTGAAGTATAGAGAAGGGTCAATGAAACTAGGCTTACTCACTAAAAATAGCGTTCGTTAAACACCTAATTGACGTCACGTTAATTGTGTAGGGTCACAATTAAATGGCGTCTGAAAGGGAGACTCAACTTTTAAAAATAAAACGGGCGCTGGTTGATAGTTTCTATAGGCAAAAGTACACCTGGGGAAATTTTAAGGATTTGCGTAACAAATCGATACGAATGAAGAGCGTAGGCGGGCCAATAAATTGTTCACGGGGCTTAATCTCGCGGTCGAGGAGTCTGTACTCGAGAGAGACAGGGCACTTGATGCAGTCGAGGTGACCATGGAATAGTAATGAGACCGGCAGTGGGTTCATTACTACATCATCCTTTCAAACTTAAGGGTTACGATGTGTGGTAAGAGTTCCATGAGAAGGTATATTGAATGCATAACACGTCTTTGTAGACACAAAGTCACGAGAGAAGATACTACTTATATATATTTTAATAGTGATTAAAAATATTAGCTTTAAGAAATATATTTTTCTAATACATAGTGAACACTGCACGTTAATTATAAAAAAAGTAATCTGGCAATAAAGCAGGTTATCAATTTTTATGCATATGCAGAAATTGTAAATTTATGGTTGCATTCTAGGAAATTTAAAGCATTAAAACAAGTTTCCCTTTCAATGTTTTTCGTTCAGAGATACATACTTTGTATGCAACTACAATTCTGAATTAGTATAATCCACTTTTTCCCAGCAAAACTCAAGGTTTGAGCAAAAAGTCTAGCTTTTATTTCACACAAATGCAATTAATTATAGGCAATTTGTGGGGCTAGACACAAGCCAATAAATGTAAAGAAACTAGCATTCAATTTACCCCTTGCAATAAGCCAGAGCTTGACACAAAAACATACAGCCAGAACATGAAGTAAGCATACTAGACAAGAAAGACCAGAACTCCTTTATATTCTGCTAAGCGTACACAGCAAAATCTACAGTTTCATTCACAGGTAATCTCAAGCATAAACCAATATATCACAGTCATGATTCTAGACTAGATATCTCTATTTCATTTCTATCCAGGATCTATCCAAAAATTGTTCATTAGAAATGTTCCTAACTCCATCCATCAAAAAAAAGGACACATGAATTCTACAGCATTCAACATAATTAACATATGTGTCAGCTTGAAATTACCTAGAAAAACAATTTCATGAAACAATTTAACAGAGCTGCCTTACATACCTGTACTCCCAAATGTTAAGCCACCACTTTCTTCCCAAGTTAATTCTTGGATTTTATTGTGATCCTTTGTACATTTGTTGATTTTAACATTTTAAACATTTAACATGGTGATATGCTGAACAAATAATGAGAGATTACAATGGCTTTATTTAAACTAATGTGTGACCAGATTTTTCTCTAAATAGACAATGAAAGTCAAAGATGTACAACACTGCTAAACACAATACTCTTGTTCTGCTTTAAGAAGCTCATGCTCTTTACTATACAATAATGAATTATTCAATAACAAAGAATGATGGAAAAACACAGGCATTTTGCTTTTGCCGTGACATTTATCTCTAAGTTACCACCGAATAATATTCAATATACTCTAATTTCTAAAGGATATAACAAAAATTATCATACTCATAAGGAGACTATTTTATTATCATTGCCTTAGTTCTACACAGTCTCATACAGTATTGCAAGAGTTAAGCTCTGATGTCTGTAGTAATAACTTAGATTTTGAAAGTTCACTTCCTATAGGTTTACAAAATTCCTTTGTATTTACTCACATTTTTATACTATTCTGTCTTATATGATAGTTAGCTACACAATGCCACTCCTCTCAATCTTGTTTTTTGCATTCACACCATTTGGTAAGGAAGTGGCCTTTTCTCTGATAATTCTTAAAATATGATTAATGAATCTAACTTCATAGATATGAATTTTAAAATTCTTTTACATTTTGCAAAGAACAGCCACTCTTGAGGCTTGTTTGAAATCACCATTAGGAATTAGATAAAATAAATTGTTTCTCAAAATCTCTCAAATGCACTGACCTTTTATATAAGTTCTTAATCTTAAAGTTTTAATTGACAACAGAATGAATTCCAAACTTTTTTAGCAATAATGCAAATCTTGTTTTTTACTTCTATCTTCTGACTTAGCATGGCATCACAGATGCAGTCTCATTCCAGCCTTTTAGGCATGTCAGGTGCATTAATATAGAACTCAAGGTGACTGATTTATATTCATTCACAAAGAACTGAAGGTTTGACTGATTGATAGCCATTAACAAAGAAATGTAGATTCGACTGATTGATAGCCATTAACAAAAAATGTAGATTTGACTGATTGATATCCATCAACAAACAACTAAAGGTTTGACTGGTTCATATCCATTAACAAACAACTGTAGATTTGACTAATTAATATCTATTACAAACTAAAACAGCATTAAACAGCAGAATTCTTTGCTACATTATAAATGCCTTATTCAAATGCTAGGCAAAATTTTACAACAAAACCATAAAGATGAGCAATAGTTTCTGTAATATTTTGGTAAATACTAGAATAATAGTCATTATACATTTAAGAGTTACAATATTCAACAAAAAATCAACACACATCACCACATTTTTAACAAAAGTAGAAGCATAAATAAATTTAGTAAACCTTCAGTAACGCACTATAGAGAAAGCAGAGATTTTACTACCTCAAGTAACTATTTTAGGTATTAAAAACAACCTACCACAGATTTCATAAAATCCAACCTTTCCTAAATAAGCAAGTAATTCTTAGATAGAATATTTACGGTAGAATATTATATATATTTTACGGTAAACTTCAATACAAAGCAGCCCCACCAGCCTACAAAAGTTCTTGACTACAATAGAATACAATGCTCAACTACAATACACTGTAGACTGGCTTATGCAAGTTCCTCATAAAAATTAATCTTGTTACTAGGACTAGAAGTTTTGCATAACTTTGAGCAGTATTGGACACTAATTAATAACAAATTATCATAAATTACACAAGTTGAATTCCCTAACTTGTACAAAAATCTGAATTCTACATCAAATTATTAAATCCATTAAAATAATAAAATTTCAATATTGGCTAAAGCCACTTGATATTTAATGACAATTGTGCAACTTCAGGACATTGTTAGTTAAAAAACAAACAATTTCACTACTAACAAATTATTGAATAAAAGTTAATTCTTTTTTAATTTTTGGGCAAATAAAACAAAATTTTGTCACAACTTGGGAGATAAACACCAAACACTAACAAAACATCTCTATTATTTTTTCTTTACCAGTGATATTTGCTTGAAATCGACCAATTAACAGTAAAATATTCAACTTGAAATAAATAAAAGAAATCATTCACCATCAAACTTTATGGCAAGAAATCGTTTAAGAAATAATTTAATATTATAACAATTATTAAATAAAAGTAACGTGTATTAACCGGGGGTGCCTTGGTTGAAATTACGCCTTCCACGGCTTCAAAAACCATGACAGCTCTCTGACCTCATCAAGGCACACCCATCAAGTTACTTAGTAACAAATTTTAACTTTTCAACTGAAACAACTCACCGAAAATAATGCACTGTCGTTTACAGAGAAGAGAAGCTAAAGAAAAGAATTTGAAGTCACAGCCGGGCTAAGTGAATACGGCTGAGTACATGTCATCTAACTAGGGAGCGCGACCTCTGCAATCACCTATCACTATCTCGTGTGGTTTTTAGGGTACTTTTGAAAAAATGTTAGTCTACGGTTAACACTTTACAGAAAACGCAAAACTTTTAGGGGTCTCTATAATAAATGTGAGGATATATTACAATTTCAATTTTTTTCACATATTGGAAAATATTTAAATAAATAGTAATTATAGTCTATTTCAACATATAGAAAAAATATATATATTAGTAAATGCTCATGTATTGTACTGAATAGAGCGGAGAATAAATCAAATACTATTTCGTTTATAAACAATGAATATATCATACTATTTCATATAGCATAATGACGGGCATGAGTATAGTTTTTCATTTTTTGATCATTTTCAAATATCTATTCTGAGAAAGAGCCTTTCATTGTTTGGACATTCGTTTTCTGGCTCAAAGGAATTAAAATTCTAAATTTTAATCATTGAGATTTAAAAACACCCATAATGATGATATGTTCTAGAAGAAAATATCTACAGCTAAAGTTTTTACAAAAAAGAAAACAAAAGAATTGAGAGAGTTAGATATTATGCATTCAACGAATTAAATATTGACCTTCTTTATACATTTGTTTTATTCTGTATTGCATTGATTGATTCATTTTCTAAACTCTCATATGCCTGGCTCTAAGCGCTACACCCCGGTAAGCCGCTTCAGCTGACGAATTAAACTACGTGAGGGTTCACACTGCACAACCATTTCCAGGCGGAGGAACTGCTCTGGGTAGTCAACGGCTTGCAAGTGTTAGATATCTAAATTCTAAACGGATCCAACGGCCAAGTGTAAGAGGATAAATCTTTCAAAGCAGCAGTAGAGCCCTGAAGGCGAATCAGTGTGCAGTGATAACTGACTCCGGCAACTCCTTCAGCCAATCTAGTACCAAACGTACTGCTCTGCATTTCTTTGGGCAACATCGGTGAGACCGAGAGGGAAGTTTTGATGACTGGGCAACCCAGGATCTCCATATACTCCGCCCAGACTTCTGCCTTAGAGAGGTCACTCCAGTGCTGCTATCCCAGTGACAAAAACAACACGGGAGACTGCAGTTAAGAGTTATAAGTCTAAAGCGTTTAAGCCTGAGCTCGGACGATGCAGGTTTTTTCCGACGGCGGGTGGGGCAACCGCATCCCACTGCCTGGCCCAAACTGGGCACTCCTCGGCCAGGAAGGTGCTGATCCGTCACAGTCTGTCTTCTTAAATGGGTGCTTGGAGCTTAGGACAAAAACCTACGAGCAGACTGTAAACCCTGCACCAGTCAAAACAAGAAAGACAACAAAGCCGCCAGTGCTAAGACTGGTAACCTGGATTGTCAGGCCCGTGTATCTTGGCGTCTCTGACGAACTACAACAGGTCGATGACTCGAGAAAGACGGCAGTCATCAGTCGTGAGCTCAAAAGACTTAACGTTGACATTGCAGCACAACAAGAAATTAGACTTCCATCGAACGGCTGCCTTGAAAGAAGGACATTTTTCTAGCAAGAGCCCCAGAGGAGCACCGCATGCATAGTGTAGGTTTTGCAGTTAAAAACTCTCTGCTGTTCTCAATCTAACCGCCGTCAGAAGGCACAACCCTCATCCTTTCTCTTCATCTTAAAACCACCTCTGACCTCGTGAATATCATGAGCATGTATGCCACCACACTGTGCTGTCTAGCAGAGGTGAAGGACAAGTTCTACAGGGAGCTCGTGACTGCCATCAAGAAGTTCCCCACCAAAGAACACTTGTTTCTGCTTGAATACTTTAATGCACGGATTGGCTCCGAACACGCCTCTTGGCCACGCTGCATCAGTCACTCTGGTGTCAACAAACTCAACGAGAACGAGCAAAGGCTCCTCGAACTGTACTCCTTCCATGATCTTTTCATTACGAACACGTTCTACGCCACAAATCCCAGCCACAGAATGTCCTGGCAGCACCCCAAATCCTGTCACTGGCACCTTATGGATCTCTTCATCACTGGAAGACCCTTGCTGAAGTGTTCTCACCACACACAGCTATCACAGCTCTGACTGTGACACCAATCCCTCCATGGGCGTCAGCAAAGTGCGTTTTCAGCCCAAACAGATCCATCGATCAACGCAAAAAGGACGACAACGCATCAACACAGCCAAGACCCTAGCCCCTGAATTATGTGAACGTTTTGTAGATGCCATGCAAGAGCCCCTTAGTAACTGCCCAACAAACAGAGCCACGAAGAGATGGAACTATATTCGTGACGCCACATACAAGTCGGCTATCAAGACGTTTGGAAAGGAAGAGCAGAAAAACCCTGACTGATTTGAAACTGATATTGAGGAAATGAAGCCAGTCTTTGCATCCAAAAGAACTGCCCTACTTAACCACCAGTAAGACCCTTTCAAAAATATACGTGTAGCCCACAAGATGGCCAGAATCAATGTCTAAAAGATGGCTAGACGATGCGCTAACAAAAACTGGCAGAATGTGTGCCACAGAATCCAGCTAGTATCTGACTACGGTAACATACGAGCAATGTACGAGGCTATGAAATAGGCCTTCGGCCCTAGTGCCATCAAGATCACCCAGCTGAAATCTACTTCAGGTGAAATCATTACCGACCGTGCAAAGTAGATGGAGAGATGGGCAGAGCACTACTAAGAGCTTTACTCTAGGGAGATCATTGTCACAGACAAGGCGGTGGAGAACACAAGCTTCCTGCTCGTCATCGAAGAGCTTGAAGTCCCGCCCACCACTGAGGAGCTCAGTCAGGCCATTAACTGTCTAGCTGGTGGCAAAGCTCCAGGAAACGATGGCATCTCTCCAGAGGTCATCAAAGCCGGCAAACGGTCGTGCCTCCTTGACCACCTCCACGCATTCCTGCTGCAGTGTTGGGAGGAGGGAAGTGTCCTCAAAACATGCAGGATGCCAATATCATCACGCTGTACAAAAACAAAGGCGAACACAGCGATTGCAACAATTACCGCGGCATATCCCTCCTCAGCATTGTTGCACGATCTTCGCACGTGTCATATTGGAGAGGCTGCTGCTGTTTGCTAAACGTGTGTACCTATCAAAGAGAGTGTGGGAATACTCTATGCTCACCATCATTACAAAGACCGAAGTGTACCAAGCCTCTGTGCTTAACCTTTTGTTGCATGGTAGCGAAAGCTGGACTCTACTTCCCACAGGAACGCAGACTGAATATTTTCCACCTCCGCTGCCTCAAGAGGATCCGTAGCATCTCGTAGCGGGTCCACGTATCCAACAAAGAGGTACTAGCACAGACAGTAACCCAAAACATGTTCGCGCTGCTCACCAAGAAATGCTCCACTGGATTAGCCATGTCATCCACAAGCAAGACGGCAGAATTCCCAAAGACATCTTGCACGGGGAACTCGCCACAGCAAGCCTTGAAACTGTGGCAGCCGACTGCAGTGCCTGACGAATTGCCACCAGATCGGCCATCAAGACGTCAGAGCTGAAGAGACAAAAGCAGTAGGAGGAAAGTAGAACCCGCAGACATGTGAGGACAAAGACGGAGCCTTCCGGTGACACCGTGTTTATGCGCAGAACAGGTAACAGGACCTGTCACTTGAAGCTCGGGCTCTACAGCCGTAGCCGGCGCTGCAACTTCACCGCAGACTAATTCTATAGCGCAAAATTCCATTGTCGCTCACGACAGAAGGATGACAATATGCTTGATTGGAATACGCTGTACATAGAGCTAAAAATTATCCAAAAATAACGTATAACATGCATATATGTAGTTTTTACTCATGAATAATAGCATACGAGCAATGTAAAAAATAAATAAATTGGTGCTTTTTTAACCTTATAAATGTTAACATGTTAGAAAGGTTTAATTTTTCATAGAGCATAAAAAAAAAATCTAGATAGATTATAAATTGTGTTTTGCCTAAAACTAAATAGAATTTTATGTGAATTAATGTTGCTCTTCAGATTATTCTTCTTCCGAGGAATTTAGATGTATACGAGTATATACATATGTATATATGTGCATATGTGTATGTGTGTGTATGTATATACATGTGATATGTGCATGTATGCGTATGTGTGCAAGTATGTATGTATGTATATGTACGCGTATGTATATGTATATGTATATATGTATATATATGTGTATATATATATATATATATATGTATGTGTATGTATATATATATGTATATATGTGTGTGTGTATGGATGTGTATATGTATGTATAGATGTAATTTTTACGTTATTTTTGTACTTATTGAATACATAATCAAAAAATTTATCCGTCAATGTCAGTAATTGCTTTGCTACAATAAGTGACTGAAACCTCAGAACTTTAGTCTA